>SCDS01000305.1:0-16959 GCA_004149465.1 Drosophila nigromelanica | reverse complement strand
GATACTTAAACGGGTGCGGCTGAGCACTGCTTGCGTTAGCGGTTTAGCCGCCATGATAGTGATATCACAATTGACCGGTTAATACGTTTAGCTATTCAATCGAGTTCTACAGGGATTTCTAATTTTCTACTGTAAGTTTATTCAAATGCGACTGAAATTGCGTAATACCTACATTTTTTTTATGATTTTTGAAAAGCTGCATACAATGAGAGCAAGTACGCTGCAGTCACGGTCTTAATTACTATTATTATTTTGGACAATTTTCGGTTTTTATACCCTGAAGCCATTGAAAATGGGAAAAAGGGTGTAATGGTTTCGTGCAAATGTAAGTATCAGGCAGAAGGAGCCATCTCCGACCCCATAAAGTATATATATTCTTGATCAGGACGACAAGCTGAGTTGATTTATCCATGTCCGTCTGTCTGTCCATCTGTATGAACGCAGCGATCTCGGAAACTACAAAATCCAGAAAGCTGATCTTGGTCTCATTAGATTCGTATATATCATACGCAGAACAAGTTTATCATTTTTTCGATAAGTGGCTCCATTTTATTATCGATAAAAATCGATATCAACATTTGGTTTTCTTATCATATCTTGCAGACTTTAAGAGATATACGCAACTGGATACCTGCCTCAATCGCCACCAAACCGCAAATCAAATGCTACTACAAATTTGTTTGTATATACATTTCAATGGTCTTAATAAGTGTTGAAACTTTCAGAACGATCATACATTTAGTTTGGAAGAAAACAAGGATTCAGTTTTTATAGTGGGGGAAGGCGGAGCTACCGAATAAAGTGCGTGCAATTGTGCGTGTGTGTGTGTGTGTGTGAATTTGTATGTATGTATGAATGCAAACGGGTCGAAATGTTTATGCTTCTTTTCTAAAAATATCCATAACATTTTTTTCAATGTTTTTTTCCAAAAATGATGGGTGTTTGAAATATGAGATCTATGGGTCCGAGAGCTTTACATATTCAAATTTTTGTACCGATCTAGCTTTCTAATGGGCGTGGCACAAAAAGTTGCGTTCATTCGGACGGACAGTATGACGGACATTGCACAAACCCAATATACTAGTTTCACTTCGAGAACGAGTATATCAAGCATACATAAAAATAAACATATATGCTTTATTAAGAAATAATTAAGATTAAATGTGTGCATTAAAAAATCTGCAATTGAAGGATGTTTGTTAAGAAATGGAATTGTTGCACCACCGTATATTATATTAAAAAAATTCTCTAATTCTTTTAGCAAATGAAAATATAATAAAATAAATAAAAACACAAGTGTATAATAAAAATATCTCTAATGACTGATTTTTTATTTGAGTAAGGTAACAGATTTAAAGTCGGTAGCGCAGTATCTTTTTTAAAATATGAGGAAGCAGTCGGCGTATTTCGGTACTGCTACCTGACTATAGATGGCGCTGTAATTGCTAAAAGTCAATTTCTTAAATTAGCAAGCAGAACTTGAAAGTATATTTGAATACATTTACGTAAGCTTAAATAAGTGGCTAATATTGCTTTAAAAAAATTGAATAAATGTAGAGTACATTTCTTAAGACATTTTTTTTCTTTATCGGCTCTTGGCAGAATGTTGAGCACAATTTTAAATTTCATGGCAATTAACATCTCAAGTATTGCAAAGTTTATGTGTCGCTTCATTAGTATGTAATCTAATCATCTTGTATGTCTAAATAAATTTTGTCCATATTTTCAGAAATATCATCGATCATAACGTCATTATCTTCAGTATCCAAGTTCAAATCGGCTGACTCAGTAAAATCAATGTCTTTAAAGATTTCTTCACTTTCAACATCCTCACTAAGGTCTACATCCTGCTCGACATTCATACGTTTACCGTTTAGTTGATTCAGTGTGTCTTCCAATTTATTGGCCCGGTCTAACAACAAACCCAAGCGCTTATCAATCTCAACAAAAATGTCCTTGTTCGGCGCTGAGGATGTCGCCTCTTCCGCCTCATCAACCACTTCCGGTTTCTGTATGTCTTCAGAGCCAATCGATTCCTCTTGTATTGGCGAAGACATTGTTTCACTAAATCAAATACGAATTTGCTTTAAAATTAATTTGAGTTCTCCTGCTAATGATTTAATTTATACGGAAATGAACAGATGACAGAATGTGTTCAACATTCAATGAACCAACGCAAACTTTCAGTATACGCCTACTTAGCTAGCCAGAGAGGATGTTCAACATTTCGGCAAACAAAAGTTCGCTATGCAGCGACAACAACAACAACAACAACAACAACACAGCCATCAGCTGATCAGCACCCGAGACGATTCTCTAACGAAACCAATCTCTGGGAGCGACCGCCACATGGCGGCTTCTTTTCAGTGAGCGCGCGAGCGGCAAACGGTAAACAACAGCTGCTGCCAACGAGAAGAAAGAAAACGAACAACAAAACCGCGTCAAAAGCGAAAGAAAATTACAAAACGCTGCCAACGTTGCCGCAAGCTGCCGCAAAGGCCAAAAGACCTGGAAGACGTCGATACATGCAACAGCCAGCAGTAGAGAGTGCACAAATGTATCTTGCGGATGCGCGAATCTTCAGTGTGTCAGATTGAATCATTACGCAAGTGAGTTGAGTGCGAAGTGTGCAAAACAAAAAACATATTCAATGTAATTATTGAAAAGCCAATTACCTTAGATTGGCAAAAGGAGTCACAAAGTAGAATAAATATATTTCTTATCAGTGATATTATCTGTGCTGCGTTTCCATAGTTCTTTGAAGTCGCAAAACTGTGATTCACAGTAAGTTCCATTAGACAATCTATTAAAATACCAAAAGCAAACAAAACGAACTGAGTTTACTTTGAGCGCGAGTGTTGTGTTTGCGTCCTCTGCTGCTTCGATATGCCACCGAGCCAAGTTAGCATTTGACTGTTTCGAGTCTCGTGTTGATGCTTCTCATATTTAGTATAAAATAAGATGTCTCTCCCATCAGTCTGTGTATAGTTACTGCTGTTTCGGGGTGAAACCAGTTTTCCTACAGCATGTTTTTTTTGTATTTCTTTTTCGAGCGCACACAAGAAACCAAAAAGTCAAATGTGAGCAGTATTATTAGGCTAGTATAAACGTGCAACTTCCAACGAGCTTTTATATATGTACATATGTATGTTTGAGATACAAATTTGAAGTTTGTAAAGTTAACTTTGAGTTCACTCAAAAAAAAATTGCACAATTAACACACATCGTATAGACACCAATAAAGAAGTGGGGTACATAAATGGTTAAAGAAACTATATTTTAGTAATAAGCTTGGTCTTTGAGAAAGTTACAAATTAAAACATTTAATATATAGAAAAATAAGCAATTAAGCGTTGAACATTAAAACTCTTAGCAGAGAATATAAGCAGTGCATAGGTCATTCAAACAAGCAGTACACGGTGTGCACTACAATCAGCACTTGCGTGGCAAGCAGTGCACTGCTTTACTGTGTTGAATATGTATTTTGAAATTGTATTATTGAAATATATTCTCTTCCAAATAGGCACAACAGATGTATCGTGTGAAATAAATATTATTACAAACTTACCTCAAATAGGGGGATTTAATAATTACTAATAATGCTGTTTTCCATTGTTTGTGTATAACAAAAAGATTCTAATTATTCAAACTTTTTTAAAGCATGCTAAATGCAGTAAGAAAAGTGAAATGAGGTTTTTTGAGGCTATTTTTGTAATGTGATTTAATGTTTATATTTGAGTTTCAAATATAAACATTAAATCACTAATTCTCAATAGCAAAATATTGTAACCACCCTATTCAAAATGACTAAAAAACAGAATATTTATTCTAGCGGTGCTGAATATTAAAATTGAAATTGTTGACATATTTTCAATTTGGTAATTTTTATGAACGAAACTCCTGAATCATAAATATGGCGGCAAACTGAGATATTACATTAGATACTCATCCAAAGAATAAAATTATTTTATTGATTAATACGCTGATTAAATGCATTTGCATAAATATAATATACCATTTTATACACTTGCAGAGGGCATTATTATTATATCCAACTGTGCACGTGTCATTGCTGTGAACAGGGTATCTCCTAGTTTTATTTTGTGTTTTTCATTTTGTCAGTAAAATCCTCTTTGGTTAACCTATTTCAGTTTTAATTTTATTCAGTTGTTGCTGCTTGTGTTCCTTTTTTATAAAAGTATAAAATATGCATAGCGATAATATTATAACTATAGAACTAGAAAATAGAATTCGTATGCTTAAAAATCCTCGTCGCAGAAGCAGCCATCCCGCGAGTTCTCCACAATCCAGTCAAGATATTTGGTGACTCTGGTGTAGACACCTGGATAGTTTGGTCGCGCGCATCCGTTGCCCCAGGATACGATGCCGATCTGTTCAAAGCGTTTGTCGTCGGGACGCAAACGCACTAAGGGACCGCCCGAGTCGCCCTGACAGCTGTCGCGGCCACCGACGCCCGGATAGCCAGAGCACATCATGTTCTTGGTGATCATTTTCTGCGTATAGTTGGTTTGAGCCACACACTCATCGTTGTCCAACACTGGCACCTCCACCTCCTGCAGCAGGCAGGACGGCTTGCCGTCCTCCTTGAGCGTGCCCCAACCGGTGGCAATGGCACGCGTGCCCACAAACAAATCATTGCGCTGCTCCACACGGGGCAGGCAGATGGGTCTAATGAAGCTGGTGATCGGCACGCGATCGTTCAGGCGCAGCAGCGCTATGTCATTGTCAAAGTTGGAGAAACTGAACTTCTGGCTGAACGCGCGCAGCACGAATCGCGTCTCCGGGCGCTCCTTGTCGTTGCAGCGGTCATGCTCACCGAAGGTCACCTTGATCATGAACCACATGAAGCCCTTGACGCAGTGCGCCGCCGTCAGTACGTACCGGTCGTTGATCAGCGTGCCGCCGCAGTAGAACCGATTGAAGTAGCTCAGTCTGGCCATCCAGGGATACTCGCTGACGCCAGTTGTAGTGCCCCCCACGATTCTCGACTCATCGTTGCGCTCCCCACACCTGCAATAGTGCGAATTGTGAACGGGCTTTAATAAAAACTGATTATCATCCACTTTATCAAGGAACAAAAAGCAAATCATTTGCAAATGCAATTTCCACGTAAGCCAAAACTTTTAGGTTTAATCAGAGTTGGGCAAACCTTCAAAACCTAATATTAAGCTCAGCGAAAATTGAATGTACATACAATCTTATAACACAAAAGGCACTTGTATATTCGATTGATATTGGAAAAGTAATTTTCGCGTCAGACAGTCCACGGACAACTGGAAAATGTGATGTGATTTGATTTAAATTTTGCTGTTGTTTAACTTCAAGCTAATGTCATTGTGTTATTGGCAGAGAAAAGAACAGGTGGCAAGTAGAGTGTTGCATTAGGCGGCTGTAGCCGACTACGCAATTCTCTGTACGCAGTGATTTAACATCTGTAAATGTAACTTCAAGAAAGATCGATTTTGCGATTTGTGGGAGCAATTGTAAATGTGGCGGGTCTTTAAAGCAGCTAATCTGTAATTTACCTGGCTACCAAGTTTTTACCCTGACTTTAACACTAAGGGTTTTAAATTTATATTTAAAATGAGATATGCCAGGCTCCCAATGGAGCCAAAAAAAATCGTACAAGTCAGTAGTTCAAGTTAGAAATTAGAAGTTAGCGTTAATACTGACAGATACAAATACCATTTTCATTTGTGGACAATGGTTTTCTAAACATATCTTAAGAGTTCTTATACAATACATTTAGGATACCTTGCCCACCTCCTGCTTTAGTATCAAGCTTAAGCTCGGTCAGTTCCATAAAGATCAGACAGCATTTGTACAGAGTTTCTCTTAGACGGCAGGTTGGACTGGGACTTGAAGTTCACTTTACTTATTTTTTAAGCCGGACAAAAAATGTTTCAAATTTCACATGGTACCAACAAAACATCATTTTCTATGTTTAGTTCATTGGATGACAATCGGCGTTGATTAGTTCAGAGTTCAATAACCTACAAGATTAACAACCTTCATTAATAATGTCATAAAGAAAGTGCCAAAATGTTTTATGACTTTGCGAGCGTTTTGCAGATTTTGCAACATTTTTTATCGTTACACTAAACTGGTTTATAATTGCCAAAAAAAAAAAACCAAAGTAACTGCATTCAAAAAATGTTCCAAAAACAGGGAGCAAAGAGAGAGAGAGAGAGAGACGGAGAGAGAGAGAGAGAGAGAGAGAGGGAGAGAGAGAGAGAGGGAAACAGAGAAAGACGGTTAGCCAAAGGAAGCCAAAACAGCTCTTGATAATCATAATTTTTTTGCCCGCAAATCAATCGACGGCTCACAAAATAAAAAATAAACAAAGCAATAAAAATAACACGCAGGGAGCTTGAGTTTGATTTTTTTTTGTTTAATCGAGTCATTGCCCCAAAATGGTGGCCAAGGCAAAGTCGAAGGCGTCCCGAGCAAACCGCAAAAAGAAAGACAGTGAAATGTGCGACCCAATTCAGAGAATGCGGCGTTCCCCCAGCTAAACTGACAACAAAAACATGACGCATTGAGCCCAGCTTAACTACACCTTAAAAGTATACCTACACATTTGGCTGGTATCGAATATACACACTCGTATGTCGACAGAACTCAGATACGAATACAGATGCAGATACAGATACCGATACAGATACAAATACTTAAAACAAAGAGCTGCGCCGTAGTTGTTATCAACGCTTATGCAAATCAGTCCCATTTCATTTAAAATGCAAAAAAAAGTAAAAATAAAAATAAAATACAAAATACGAAGAGCAAGAAATTAAACAGGTTTTAGGCTTTTAACATCAAAGTTGAACAAAGCGGCCTCAGAACTGTTACAAGACGTTTTCGAGTTGGCTGAGACATGGTTTTCTTCAATTTCAATTTGATTTGTAAGTAAAAGAGGAAAACGTTTCGAAAACAGAAAAAAGTGTGAGTTGATGGCTTGAATAAATTACAATTTATTGGCCCAGTTAATGATTGTATATGCTCTAGTTTTATCCATTTTAAAAAGAAAAGTGAAAACCTAACACACTACCCCAGAGATATTGGAAAAGCATAGTGCACCGAAACTGACCTAACCCAATTCCTTGTAGTCAACTCTTTGGCAATGTGCATCAATCGAAACTCAGTTGATCATTAAAATGCCTAAGCAAGGAGTGCCGACAAAAGCATTCTTCAGAACTCCCAGGAGGGTGCACTTATGCAAACAGTTTCTACCTCATCAATACCCACGGGTACTTCACAAAACCGACGCCGAAGCAACTCCCTATTGACAACCCAACAGCGGCGAGCAATGCAATTTGCAGAAGGTATCTCAGGAATGCTTTTCAAATGCACATTTTCAGAGCTGAGAACTTGCAGCTCAGACTGAGTAGCTGGGCCACAAAGGCACGGTATGTCTCAAGAATGTAACCAACTGCACAGAGGTGTAAACTTCTGGCAAAGTTTTAAGTGTGATGCATGAAATTGATATGTTATTATCCGCGAAAGCCATAAAACCGTATGCACGTTTTTAGAAAGGCAAAATAATTCCTTGCTACTTCCAAGCTGAAAGCCGAGAGCTTAAAATCCTATAACAAGCACTTCTTTTGTTTTACCATTTTAATATTAAAACTGTTTATCATATATAATGTATACTTCGCAAAAGTTTAGTAATTATGTTTTAAGAACCAGGCCAACATAATTTTTAAATCAAAATCAAGTGCAACTTCGGAATTGTGCATTTTGTTTGTTTATTTAATTTGCATTTTATATCTCATCTTTTATGTAGACCATGTGCAACCATGTCACAAGCCGAGCTTAGATAATAACACATTTTGGATATTTTTTTTTTTAATTTATTGACACTGGTGTTCATGGAGCGGGCCAAAAGATCTAAGCGCGTCAAGAGATTTGATCGCGTGCAGCACAAACTGCATCTGTAAATGTATCTGTATCTGCAACTGTGATGCCGTGACAATGGCACCCAATAAAATTGTGCTATTGTGTGGCTGACAAACTAACTTGGCTAACTGGAAGTTGGCATGGCCATGATAGCTGCTTGTGGACCCACCTGCAGGAGCATGTCGCTGTTTGGTCTTGAGCCGGCGGCGAATTATTACGATTGAAGACACCAAACCAATTCTTGATCGGATTTTGCCGGAATACTGGTTTATTGACAGTAGAATCCACGGAACTGGAGTTGCCAGCAGCTCCAATTGCAGTGCGCAGCTTCTTTGGCTGATGTTGACTGCCATATGCCTGATATTTGCCCGGTATGGAGGATGCTGTTGCTGTTGTTGCTTTTGTTGCTGTTGTTGTTGTTGTTGTTATTGTTGTCGTACTAGTTGTCGTTGTCAAGCTTGTTGAGGCGGCGACTATGCAGGAAATGATGGCCAATGCTAATGGCCAGTGATGTAAGTGGAGCAGCAGCATCTTCAACTGGTTGGCCAGCGATTTGTTGTTGCTTTTATGCAATGATGGCTTAATGAGCCAGCTAAACGTCGCGCTGTTCACTGTCGTTACCGTTAGAATATTTTCTTGATTTTTCGTGACTGTTCTTTATGCATATATTTTAGCTCAGGTTTTCCCCACTCACTTCACTTATTAATTATGTTAATCACATGCATCCAATTCGTATTGTGTGAACTATTTCTCACATTTCACACTCGTTCACCACATAATTTCAACTGTCAACAAGTCGCGCCCAAACATACACAATTTTCGTTTCTCTCTCTTTTTTAGAGTATTTCTCTTTTAGTTTGTTTGCCGCAAGTCTCTTTTTTCGACCGCACACGCCAAAGTCTGCAAAGCGACTGATACCAGCAAACGGCCGACGATCTTCTGGCCAAGACAAAGTTGCGCATGCGCCTTCTGAACGCTGTCGGCGTCGGCGTCGGCGTCAACGTCGGCGTCAGCGTCAGCGTTAGCGTCGTCGCAAACGTTAACGTCAAAGTCAACGTCAACGTCATCGCCGCTTGACTGGCAAACAACAGAGACAAAGTCGCATTTTTGTTGGCCCGTTGCGTTCTCAATATGCTAATGTGACAGTTTGCCATACTGTGGCGGTGATTCCTCTGGGTGAGAGTCGCCCTCTCTCCTTGCCCTGTGCATATGTGTGTGTGTGTATGTGTGTGTGTAGAGCACTGTCTCTGGTACTATTCCTGGGCCTGGCCCTAGGCCTGACGGTATCTGTTTAACGTTTGTTTGTTATGCTTAAAACGTCAATACACCGCAAGAATTTAAATTCATTTAAATGTTGGTCGAATATGGCAACAGAATTTTTTGATAACCTGCTTCATGAGCACTTCCCGAAGCAAGTAATTTTAGAACCAGCTGCGTGAAAAAAGTTTGTTGGTGGTTTGACACACATAAAAATACCAACGAAATTATCTGTGGTGATTTTCAAGTTTAATACACACATTAATTATACTAAATTTATCATAATTGATGTCATTTTTATTTTCCTGTAATATGTTTAACGTAAATGACTCCATTATGTCACCGCCAATTGTTAAGGCGAAAATTAAATTAATAATAATTTAATTGAATTCAAATATATAATTATGCGCATAAGCCAAATTATAAATAAAATTATACATTTTTGATTACATTTCTAATGAATAATTGGATTCACAAATTTAATTAGCATATCTAAAGTATAGAAAGGCTTTTTCTCAATGTTTCTTTACAGTCTTTTTGGATGTAATCAAATACTAGATACCCTAGATCCATGTCTAAGTTGTCCAAGAAAGAAACGGAAATTCAATTTGCAAATACTTTAATTTTTGATGGAGTACAGAAAATAAGCAGTTAAATATTGCAATAAATAAAGCTGAGCAGTTTCAAGATTGAAGTACTGTCATAACAATGACATTTGCTTATGAACTCGTTAACCTTTGTCATCATATAGGGGCCGAACCATGGGTACTCGCAATTTACTCCTCATAGCGCTCATTTGTAGCTTTTATGTTTTCCGACGCTTTTCACTTGCTTGCCAAAGCCCCAAAGGCAAAAAGAAAATAGAAAAAAAAACCCAAAGAAAAATTCGCATTTTCATGTTTATTTGCCGTTGCTGTCGATTGTTTTTTTTTTTTTTGTAAGACATGAATAAACAAAATTTTGACCGGCATAATTTTTTTCGCTTTAATTTTATAAAGGAAAGGGCGCGGAATTGAGAGGTTACTGCGGCGACAACAGTTAGGGTCCCCAACCACTGCTTTTAAGCTGAAATAAAGATTATTGGGCTTTAATCAATTGTAACCTAAAAAAATTCAAAGGCAACCAAAACTAATTTTCTGATAAATTTATGTGGTCTACAAATAAATAGCGTATAAATAAGGAGTCAATCGAATCACTCAGAAAATCTGTGTTCTACATCCCAAAACTTTCCGTACATAATTCGCAGATATATCGTTCGTTTAAATTCTTAAGTTAACCAAACATTATTTTTAATTTCCTAATCGGGAATTAATGTTGCATACAAAATTCCGGAATTAATTACAAAATACTTACTGCAAGAACTTTCGTACTCGCAATGGACATTAAGTGTCATTAGAACAATTTCTTGGATTATGTTCCGTAGTTGAGTGTTACATTTAGGGATTTTTAAATTGTAAAAGCAGTCTAATTTTAAGAGAATGAAAGGGACTGAAAATATTTGATTTTTTTCTGGGTAACTTTAACTCTATAAATGTAAATGTAGGAAAAAAGGTGCAAGTTCAATTCTTAAGAGATAAGGATTAGGAAATAAAAGCATATGAGTATAACATTACATTATTCTTAATTTTAAGCATAACATTTTCTATATTCTCATCATGTTAAGCCTTTTTGTATGCTTCATGCCTCATTTCCCCCAACTTTCCATAGCATGTTCGGGGTCCGTTTACTTTCGACTTCCCATTTATCATATAGCACTGAAATATGTTCGCCATAAAGTCAACAATCCATGTTAAAAACTTGAAAACCCGTAAGGCGCGCCTATCAAATTTCCTTATTAATTCAGCACATGTAAATTTTCGCCCACTTTTCTAGGCAGAAACAAATACAAAATACTCGTAATTGGTAACTGTACAAGTTGGAAAACTCAGGAGTGCATAACGCGAATCACTAGCGGCATCAGCATCGGCATCGGCATCGGTTCCAGCGTCAGCGTCAGCGTCATGCCAACGACGAGCAGCGGCTCAGACACGACAACACCCATTGCATAACTGGGAACCAAGAACACTGTCATTATTTACCACTAACATGAGTGGTGGCTTTCTCGATATGATGGGTGCGCAGTCAACGAGCGAAGCGGCGAACGCCTTCGTCGCGGGGCACAGTCCGCGACAGACGGCGGACAAGCGACGCCGGTACGGCGGACGCACTGCAGCGACGGCTGGCATACATGGGCATGGCCGCAGCAGTTTTGTCAGCGTGAGCGCCGGCCTGTATAAATCATTTCGGGAGCGTTTCATTGGCAGCGGCGCCCGCAGCAGCGATGTCGGTGACTATCGAGCGCTGCGGCAGCGCGACGCGGAGGCGGGCAAATTACAGAACGATTTGGATCCAAGTGGCAGCTCCGACGAGGAGAGTCTGCAAAGCAGTAGCAGCAGCAGTGAGGATTTATTTGCCAAGGAAACGCCGCGCAGAGAGTGGCGCAGAAAGCTACCAGAACGCAAGAGTCGAAGAAGAAAGGTAAGTGGTAATGTCTTAGACCCTTGGGCAGGCGAATAGCTTTCCATTTCGCAGATAGCTCTATTTAAGTATTCGGCTCAGTTCTTCAATCGCTACCGTTACGTGCGTGACTTGTCGGAACTTGTCCGCGATTTGCGGTTTATGTTTATGACGCGAATTTGGCTCAAATTGCACGAGCTTGGATTTAATTGGGGTCTCTGTAGTTTATTTAATTTACTTTCGTTCGTTGCCTCTGATAATTGCATTAATATTTATCCATTGTTTTTATTAGATAATTGCCAAACAATCTCATCTATTTTCAATGTGCCATAGTTTATAAATGTTTTTACGCTCTGCTTCCATCGGAACACATTTCACTTTCATTTCAGCCAAATGTGACAGCCAGTTTTATCTGTATAGGTCAATGTGAGTTTGCGTTAGATTAAATTGCCAAAAAAAATAACATAAAAATGTATGAATTATACAAAAATTATAAAAGAAAGCTGAAACGATTTAAACTAAGTTTGTGATTATTGCTTGGTGTTTGTTAAATTTTAGACACATTTATATTAATAATTATTATTATTTAAATATATGCTGAAGGTTGCTTAGACGCTATGCAAAAAAATGCTAAAATTCGGTTTTATTATTATTTGAAATATTTTTAATTTTAAATTAAAAATTTTGAATTTTTTTTCACTTGCAAGCAATGCAAACAAGTAAGAACTAATACTCGTTCACGTTCTTAATTATTATTGTTAAATTGCAAATTGTCGGTATTTTATAATTTGCGCGATGCGGGGGCGACTAGTTATAAGACTGTGGGAGATTTCTCTTTTTGCAATATACGGGGGCGGGAAAAAAATTTGTTGTTTCAAAAATGTGTCGATTTTAAATGTCGAATTGATGTTAATGAAAAACCATGACCAGAATGCCAAAAAACATGAAAATCAGTTTTGACAAATTTATGCGTGTTTCAAATATGAGACCTATGGGTCCGAAAGCTTTACATGTCCAAATTTTTCTCCATTTTGGCATGATTTTTTAAAAAAAAATTTTACACCCTCAGTATCTGGTTAAATGTTGTTTTTATACTATTTGTGGCCAGATTTTTTTCCAAAAAAATCAAAAAATAATTTTTTTGTCTTTTTTAATATGATGTAATTTTCATGAATAGAATAGATTTTTGCATACATTCAATCCACTGTGCCACCAAAAATCAGCTGTTGCAAAGCTCTCAACTTGTTTACAAACAGTCACAAAGCAAGAGAAAGCTTCTGCACGTGTCTCACCAACAGGCCATTGAGTATTAATGCTCAATGGCCAACAGCTGACAGCTCTCCTAGATGAGACGCTCCTCTCTCCCTCTCTCTCACTCTTTCTCTCTTCTCTCTTTCTCCATCTCTCTCTTACTTAAAAGTTTTTGAGCGTTTTTGCAGCGCTTTGGCTCGCTCTTCATGGCTGATGTGGCAATGGCCAAGGGCGATGAGACGCCTTCTGGCTGTTTTGTGGTCGGGTAAACCTTTTCGTTTAAATCTCGGCCAAGTCTGTGCTGCTGAACAATTTTTTGTTGGCCATTTCATGCTCCAACAGACTTTAAAATGTGCGCTGCTTAAAGTGGAGCGCGGCCGTTTTGAATTGTATTTGGTTTGTTAGTCCTTTTGAGTTTAAATACTCTATTTACAAAGTTTTACAGAGCGTATTGGATTTAAGCAAAATACGTTCAATAAAATGAGATCCATTTTAGGTAAAAACTTTGTTGCCACACATTATGTTTGACATGTTTAATGCTGAAGGTAGTTTAAGAATTAAATTGAAATAATCTCGATTACGTCGATATTTTCGATATTTTTTATATGTAAGTTTTAGAACCCTCAATACACCGATTAACTACTTTTTTCGCGATTTGGCTTTAACTGAACTCAGACGGTGAACAGAGTATTGCGAAGTCGGTTACGTCAATGCAATGCTGCAATGTTCCTGTTTTATTTTTATTTTCGTTATTTTTGATATGAGTCTTACGGTTGATATTGCTAACTTAGTATGCTTAGTTTTATTTTTATACTCCTGTCTCCCCGTTTCGTTCTCTTTGCTGGTTTGCATCGCTTGACTGCACACGTTCAAATTTTCGGCTCCGGAATTTATCCTGCACGGTTTTTCTTTTCTCGTTCTTTTTTTTCTGGTTGTTGTATATTATTTGTTGTTGTGCTGCAGCTGTTGGGGGAATTATTTAACTAGGCGCATTCATTTTAAGTATACACATACACACACTCTCACACAGAGTGAGAGCAGAAGAGCAGCAGAGACGGTTCTTTGTTGCCGGAAGTAGTTCTGTTTTTGTCGCTGTGCGTTCAGTTTTACAAAATGTTCAAAAAAATAAAAATAAATGGCCAAAATTTTGGGCGCCACTATGTCGCCCAGAAACTGCAATCAACAGACCTAGATCTATGAGGGGGACTTGGCTGCGACTCTTTGCTACTTTTTTTTTGTCGGTTGCTTCGGCAACATCAAATTACCAGTAATGGGTGAATCTAACGGCACATCTTCTACCTTGGCCCACGCTCCGTACTCTTACATAAGTCGCACTCATTCGCCCATATGGGCTCCCCCAGCCACGCCACTGACGTATGTGTGCAAGTTTTCAATGATTTATGCATGATACTTAATGCCTTCTTAATTACGTTTTATGTTATCACCGCCCGCCCCGCTCGAGTATAATACATATTTTACGGCAAACCTGCGTCGACGAACAAAAAAGATGGAAAAAAACGCCAGCTGGAGCGCTTTCAGCACACAAATCATATTCAAAGGAGCATCCACAAGCAAAAAGCAAAAGGCAAAACCAAAAAAAAAAAACAAAAAAAATAACAAAAATACGCCAAATTTGTAGCAGCTGCGTTAAGGGGCGATGAGGCGCCACTTTCACTTGTACTTTCACTGCGTGCTTCCATGTGGCGCTACGTGCTTTTGGGCTGTACCAAAAACCATTTTGGGACTGGGCTGTGTGTGTGACAGGATACATTCTAAGGGACGACAGTCAAAACAAAACAAAAAAAACCGTTGCCTGTTTCGGGTTGCAGTTCATTGAAATGTGCGACCAGAACACAATTACACATGTATTCATGCATTGGCCATTGTCTCATGTGCGTTTGCATCAGTTGGGACTTGGAGGGAACCCCAGAGACTACCATCTGATATGGCATTGATAGTTGAATGCGCCGAACAAGGTTAAATCTCAGATACGTGACGCTTTCAAGAGCAGCTCAATGTTTACACGTCATTTAAATCAGTTGCGAGTTTGAGTGTGATCAAAATTTATGTGGCTTAAATAACCAGGTAAAAATAACAGACTCATCTTACCATTGGAGGTATATATAGAAGAGCGGACATACGCAATGATATGTACTACTAAAGCAATTTCAATATCTACAAATGAGAGAAAACGAGAAGAGGATGCTTTATTTGAATGGTCAACATATTTTTTAAACTAAAATATTATTTTATTATATTAGCTTATTTGTAGACAGAAAATAAAGTTAGTTTATGTTAATGTACCCGGTCTGCTACAGGTAGAATCATGTTGAGCTGTCAAGTGGTTGGCAACGAATCAAAGCGACAACAAATTGGTCACGGCCAAAACTTTTTTGTTGGCCAGTGTGGAGCGTGCATGTTAAGCAAAATTAAACACATTAAACACAACAAGATGAAAAACATCAGCAGCAGCCACAACAAACACGATAGAGCAAATCCTTTTTCATTTAACTGCAGCCCGGGGGCCTAGACCCCATGTAGCTATTGAATGTGAGGCAGGCTGGCTGTGTTTTCAGTCAGAGCCATGTTGTTTACATTTATCAACGTAGCCACGGTTTCGTGTTTCTGCTTTTGCCCGGTCGATTACTTTTAGCCCGCTTCTCAAATTAGAGCCCTTTTCAAGCAGGCGTGTGAAAAATGTAAATTTGTTGTTTACAGCTGCTCATAATTTTTGGCCATGGCCACAGGCGATACCCGAAAAAAAAAAACAAGAGCGAAGCCAAGCCACTGAAGGTCAACAATAATTAAATAATTTACAATTTTACAAAACAATTGTTTTTGACAAGTACAATATTTTCCTCTTTTTGCTGTAGTGGAATTTTCGACTAGTTGTTAAGCGTTTTGAGAGCGTCGCATCGCTGAAAAAGTTTTTTGAATGGCACCAAGTTTTTAATTGAAATGCTTAACTGAGGCAAAAAAAGTGGTTTCCTTGACTGTGAATTATGGGTTTAGTTGGGGGTTACAGATACGGTCAAAGCTGCTTTAACAGTTATGAATTATGCTTAAATTGATTGCCATTTTATTAAATATTAAAAACAAGTGTTATTGTGCATACTTTTGAAAATTGGTGGATTGAAACTTGTATGCATTTCAATAGTATGCATTTTTACGCACATGTAACACCAAATTTAAATTTATAATTTACTCTTATATTCCCCGATTTGATTGTTGCAACTTGATAACAAAATTGTACATTAAACAGCAAACAAACTTTCTAGGACTGCTGAAATGAACACACAGCCACATATGCACATGGATGCTTGTGATTGCAATTGAAGTCGGGTGTAATCGACTATGCACTACAGAACGACTAAGCCGCACAAAACGGTCCTAGCCTACAAAACTAAGGGAAACCGATTTTTTGCCAATTAGACACGCCCCCTGTAGGCGTATCGAAAGGAACTTAACATATATATACGTATTCTAAGTTTTAATATCTTCGAGAAAATTTCGGTCAGACGGACAGCTGAATACAACGGTTAAATAGTTAAACGGACAAGTTCGCATTTTCGTCGTAAGCGAAATTTTAAAATTTCGTTTATAACCAGTAATATATATGTTGTTACTATGGTCAAATAAAATAGTCTGTCGACATAAGTGAAACATTTCAATAAAAGATTTATGTGATAAAGTCCAAAAAGACAATGTAAAAGAACAGAATTTTTAATAACTCCACCGAGAGTTTCATACCTAATGCACTTATGAAAGAAACTTGCTGTTATATTAATTAAATCATTTTTCACATTTAATACTCTCGAACAAGAGCTAAGAATTTCAATTGAATAACTCTTCAACTCAGCACCCTTCCATTGTTTTTTCTTTTTTTTTTATACCCTGAACCCATTGAAAATGGGTAAAAAAGGGTATATTGGTTTTGTGCAAATGTATGTAACAGGCAGAAGGAAGCATGTCCGACCCCATAAAGTATATATATTCTTGATCAGCATCACTAGCCGAGTCGATTTAGCCATGTCCGTC
>SCDS01000304.1:130086-169048 GCA_004149465.1 Drosophila nigromelanica | reverse complement strand
TGAAGTATGGGAGCTATGGATCCGAGAGCTTTACTTGTCAAAATTTTTGCCAATTTTGGCATGATTTTTGACAAAAAATTTGACCCCCTCAGAATCGCGATTAATGTTGATTTTCATATTAATTATGACTAACATAATCGATTAAAAACAAAAATTCACAATTATAAAATCTGAACAATTTTTTTTTTTTCGAAAATGAATAAGGGGGTACATGATATTTTCACAAAAAAATTAAAAAAATGTTATTTTCAAAAATTCATATATTTTAAATGCACAACTAACCTAGATGGCAAAACATGACCAACATGCCATTAAACATGAAAATCGGTTCAGTTTTGACAAACTTATGGAAGTTTGAAGTATGGGAGCTATGGATCCGAGAGCTTTAATTGTCAAAATTTTTGCCAATTTTGGCATGATTTTTGAAAAAAAATTTGACCCCCTCAGAATCGGATTTAATGTTGATTTTTATACTAATTATGACTAATACAATCGATTAAAAACAAAAATTCGCAATAATAAATCGTAACCGAAATATTTGTACCGATCTTTAAAGGAGGTGAGCAGTTATCTACCTTCAAAATTTGGTAACTCTAGCTTAAAAACTTTAAGAGATATGGGCATATCCGATTTATAAGAGCGTTAAGAGGGCATTCTAGTGCGTGTGGCCGGAAGATCAAGGTCGCAATTTTTGCTGAGGGCTCCAGCTACCTATATACGAGATATAGGGTTTTTTCGATTTGCGGTGACTAGTTATTTACCTCCCAAAATTTGGTGACCCTAGCTTTAAAACTGTGCGAGATATATATTTTCGCGGTTTGTAGGACCTGGAGGGGGAGGGTGGGGTCGTGGCCGGAAAATGTTTTCTGTTACATCTGCGGGAGCTTTTGGTGACTGTAGCTTAAAAACAGAGAGAGGCATTTCCAATTTTTTTTAGGGCGATTCGAGCTTTCGGTTTTCGAAATTATCTTTCACTTCGTGAACGAGTATAAAAAATAATATAAAAAATAAAACAGTTGTTCGCTTATACAATAAAGTGAATTTCTTTAATATATTGAAAACTATTCGTTTAAGCCCATAGCTTCCATTACTAACTGGAGCTGGCGCTGGCCTTGGTAAGGCGATATTTTTGCACGGCATAAAGAGCCCCCTCCTCGGAGGTCAGCTGCTCGATAAATTTATCCTGCAGGAAACGATTACTCGCTGTGTTTAGGTTGTCCTCGACGAACTTAAAGTGCAACACAGCATTGGGCACACAATTCAGCTCCAGAAGTGTTTCGTCTGTTGGCAACACCTTCTTTGGCGGTATGGTGAACAATTGAAACTGCCCGCTGGGATTGGCAAGGAAGCCACGCACAAACTCCTCCACCTGGCCAAGCGATTCGTGCGGCTTAAAAATGCCCTGCAGCACATAACGATCGGGAAACTGTATCCGTAGCACACAGACCTGGTACTGATTCAGCTTTGCCAGCATGTTCTTCTGGCGCTCCAGCTCACGCAAATTAGACGTCAGCAGCGGCGCATCCTCGTTGCCCGACGCTGTGCGCTTCAGGTCCCGCAGCACCATTTTTAAGTCGTTTACGGTCAAATCGAAAAATGAATCGGGCAAATCGTCATTATGCTTGTCGGCCGCATCCAGCGAGAAGAGTACCGCATGTCGTGGCCCAATTACGTTTACCACTGGCGGTGTCTTTGCAGAACTCTCATCGACATCCTCCTCGTATTGGTCCCTTCTTTTGGAGGGGTGCATTGAGTAGCCCGAGCCACTGCCCCAGTCATAATTGGGCTGCTTGGGCTCATCGGTCCTTTGCGCCCTTGTTTCGGCACCGGCTCCACCGGTTGCTGCTGCTGGCGCCGAGGGGGATTTCTGGTCACGTGCTGTTTGCTTAAGCGATTTTAACGTGTCACTGGTAATCGCAAAGCCACCGCCCCCGCCCCCGCTATTGGCAGTTGCGCCCATGGCCGACCGGGAGGTGCTGGGCTGATTGTCGTCGTCGTCTGCTCTCGCTTTCGGCTCTGGCGGCTTGTAGACGTTGGCCTGCGTCTTGAGCTCCTCCGGCTTCTTGTCGATCAAACGCATCATGGCGCGTCCCTCAAGTATGCCCAACGATTTGAGCGTCGTCTGACGCATATTCTCTGCCCCAATCACCTCGCTGCGCATGTAAATGATGATCGGACTCGTGTAGGACGCCAATTGTGCAGTGCACAAATCCTGCACCACATGCCACACGTTGCTGCTAGGCGCAAACTCGCCCTGCTTACGTGACCCGTCGTCCAGTTGAATACAGACGACAACGTTGCTGACCGGCCGGCGCTTGTCCGTGGGCTCCATCTCCAGCATACAATTGTTGGGTAGGCCTGTGAAACGGAACTGCTGCGTCAGACTGACTTCCTTGTTGTGGAATTTGAGACAATGCTCCTCGCTATCGTAGCCATGCTTCGCGCACGCCGTCTCCAGTATCTCCAGCAACGTCATGTTGGGCCGAACGCTGACATGCTGGCGACGGCCATTGGGCAGCAGCACAGTGACGCGCTTTTCCATGTTTTAATGAAGCACTATTGGGAGCTCATGTGTATATGAAAATTTCTAGTTTTTTTTAATGTTATGTTACAAATTTATCTCAAACTTTACAATCTCTGGCGCTGTTTGAATATCAACTCCAAACTCATTGTGCTCTTCCGCGAAATTTTTGCCGGTCACTGTTGGGGTTTCATTGAAATGCAAGGAACTAGTTCAATCTAGTTCATCCGAATAAACGAACTAAGTTCGTTCTTCTAGTTCAACTATTTACTTTTTTAAACTTATTTTGCTGCAACAGTACGTATTTATTTTAATCGGCTTATCTGTTACCAAAAGTTCAGGCTATTTTGCATTTTAAAATGAACATGTTGCTTGAAGTTACCATAACATCAGCTGTTTCAACTATCGATTCTTAATCGATAGTATGAACTATCGTCGTATATCATGCAGGTCGTACGATCCTTTGATGCACAGGTGTCAATCGCATTGCGATACGCTTGTGATAAGCCAGCTGGAGCTACATTAAATTTTATTAATTATTTACATTGGTACGCTCCAAAATGTACACAAGACTTTTGCAACATTTTGGCAAAAGTGTCAGGTAATATTCGCCTAAAACGAGAAGACAAGAAAGTACTCTGTGAGTCTTTTGGAGGCACCTGTTACATAAACTCTGTCGTCTTCTCCAGGTGCATGGCCACAAATGCCAAAGCTACGCCAAAGGTTCAGCCAATCAACAAAATTGTAATCTCCAATCGTGGCGAGATAGCATGCCGTGTTATTAAAACAGCCCGCAAACTTGGCGTGCGCACCGTGGCCGTTTATTCGGATCCGGACGAGCACAGCCTGCACACTGAGCTGGCGGACGAGGCGTATCGGGTGGGCGGGGCTACGTCCTATTTGCGTGGTGATCGCATTATCGAGATTGCCAAGCAGTCCGGCGCCCAGGCGATTCATCCCGGCTATGGGTTTCTCTCCGAGTCGGTAGAGTTTGCCGAGCTGTGCCAAAAGGAAGGTGTTATTTTCATGGGTCCACCCAGTTCCGCCATACGTGACATGGGCATCAAGAGCACCAGCAAAGCCATTATGGCAGCGGCCGGGGTACCCATCATCAACGGCTACCACGGCGATGATCAGTCGGATGCGTGTCTGCAGGCAGAGGCCGCCGTTATTGGCTTTCCTTTGATGATCAAAGCTGTGCGCGGTGGCGGCGGCAAGGGCATGAGAATTGCCGAGAAACCCGAAGATTTTCTCACTGCCTTGAACTCGGCCCGCACCGAATCCCAGAAGGCCTTTGGAGACAGTTCCGTGCTGCTCGAGCGCTACGTGCGCTCACCACGCCATGTGGAGGTGCAAGTGTTTGCGGATCAGTACGGTGATGCTGTCTATCTGTGGGAGCGCGATTGTTCCGTGCAGCGTCGTCATCAAAAAATCATTGAAGAAGCGCCAGCGGTGAGAGAAATCTTTCCGTTTATAATCTATGTAAGTTGACGCAAATTGTTTTCTTTATTGTCAGCCTGGTCTGTCGGAAGAGCTGCGTCGCGAGCTGGGCGAAGCTGCAGTGCGCGCTGCCAAGGCTGTGGGCTATGTGGGCGCCGGCACGGTTGAGTTTATACTGGACAAAGAGGATCTCTCGTTTCACTTCATGGAGATGAACACCCGGCTGCAGGTCGAGCATCCCATATCAGAGATGATAACTGGCACTGATCTAGTCGAGTGGCAGATTCGCATTGCCGCTGGCGAGCCACTTCCTCTGACCCAGTCGCAGATCACGCGTCGTGGTCACGCCTTCGAGGCACGTATCTATGCAGAGAATCCTCGCGGTGGCTTTTTGCCCGGCGCTGGTCCCCTGCGCTACTTGAGCACACCGAAGCCCAGTGCCGAAGTGCGTGTGGAGACGGGTGTGCGTGAGGGTGATGAGGTATCTGTTCACTACGATCCCATGATTGCCAAACTGGTCGTCTGGGGTGAGAATCGCACGCAGGCGCTGAACTCGCTGATTGCACGCTTGGGCGAATATCATGTGAGTACTTGGCATGATCATATATATATTTTTATTTATTTATTTATATTTACAATTCAGATTTCTGGCCTGGAGACAAACATCAACTTTCTCATTGACCTGGCCTCGCATCCAGAGTTCCAGCTAGCCAATGTGCACACGGGCTTTATTGATCAGCACTTTGATACGCTGTTCCCGCCAATTGTGGTGCAACAGCAGCAGCTGGCCCAAGCCGCTCTGTCGCTAATCTTTAATGAACTGCAGGCTGCCAGCAGCAATGCCAACAGTCGCCGGGATCCGTTTGCGGCAACACCAAATGCGCGTCTAAATTACGCTCTCATACGCAAATACAATTTAAAGGCTCACGACAAAGGTATGCGAATGTTGTTGGAGATATCTGAACACCGTCTGGTCAACTAATGGTCATTGATATTTCAGCTTATGCTGTGGAAGTCAAGTATGACAATGGCGACATTGAAATTCGTGTAGATGGCGACGCTTGGCAAGTCATCAAGGCTGAACGTGTACAGGATGAAGGACGTTTGAAAATACGTGCCAATATTGATAGCAACATTTCCACCTACAATGCCAATATCGATGGCGCAAATGTAACGCTGTTCCTCGAGGTGATATATTTTATTGAAAAAACTATTCCTTTGAATTCAATTCAATTTAATATATAGAACGGCAAATTGGACTTTGAGCTGGTGCAACCGAAATTCCTAAGTGCCCAGGTTGATTCGCTTGGCAGCGGCGGTTCCCGAGTGGTGGCACCCATGCCTGGTGTCCTGGAGAAAGTTTTGGTCAAACCAGGCGACGTTGTGAAGAAGGGCGACAGCCTAGCTGTGCTCATAGGTATGTGACACATAACATAAGTTTCTATTTAAATCTCTTTAATTTTCTTTAATATCCATCAGCTATGAAAATGGAGCACGTCTTGAGAGCACCAAAGGATGCTACTATCAAATCGATTGGCGGCGCAATGGGTGACAGCGTGGCCAAGGGTGCGGCAGTGATTACATTTGTTGACGAGGACGCAAATAACTAAAGAGACGATGTGATTTACCTGGACATACTATGAAATTGTTGCATTTATGCACAAATATTGAGTTGTTGCATTTATTTTTATGTTCTTTCTATTGACCCTTGATCAGTTTTAAGCTTTACCACGTGCATTTATTAGATTTAAGCGTAAATTTTGCCATTTAATGGAACATTGTTGTAAATTGTCCTTTTGACATTAAAAATGGGTGTTACTTGTAATGTATAAATATATGTTTTTTTTTACCCAGCAAGAAAATAATCGACGCCAAATGCCATACATAAAACTTTGTTGGTTAGAAAAAAAATTTGTTTCATTTATTTTTTTTCATGTGTTTTGTTTGTTTTTTTTGCTTGTTTAATTATGCGGTTTGTGTTTGCTTAATCGCATTCACTTCACAGATATACATATGTAAATATGTAAATTAAAATACAGTAACAATTTTATATCTCAGATTGTTTACCGAATTGTTCTATTGCTTTGTTCTGGCTGTGATTTATAAAACAAATTATGAAGAAGTGATTAATGGATTATTTGCTTACATTTCGCGTTTATTTTGCAACTTAAAACATAATAATTTAATAAATGTTTAACAAATTTCACTTAATACAAAAAACACTAAATAATTAAAAATATATATATATATATACTTAGTATAAACATAATGAAATTTACTTTATGCTCTCTCTTCTTTTGTTTTTCTTTTGTTTTCTTAGTCCACATTTGTCTATCAACTCTGGCGTTTTATACTGTTTTATTTTTATTTTTTGATTTCGCATTCAATTTTTGAAACGCTTTTCAGGGCTCGACACTTGTGGCATGATGAGTACTGAAGATGCAATTTGGTTTTGCTTGCCTTAATCGAATATTTATCCAGCTGTTTAGACAATCAGCCGCATTTATTTTGTTTCCTAAGTATGTATGTATGTTATGTATGTATGTATGTAGGTTTTGTTTTTGTTAGTTGGTTTTATTTGATTCAGTTAATGTTTAGATTGCTCGCTTTCAATGCGTAATACATCATTTATATATACTATATAAATACAATTATATCGTACTATTAACGTGCAACTTAAACCATCATAGTTATTATGTGTATGTATGCGTGTGTATGTGTGTGAATCAATGCGTACGCATTCATGTAATTTGTTTAGGTAAATATATAAAGTACAATAACTATTTAAACACCTTTTTCGGTACATACCCTTTCTAATATTTCCTCTCCCTTCGCATCTGACTTCGTCTAAGTATCGTTTTATCGTTTTCTTGTTCTTATTTTTGCCTATGTGTTTCCTTTGTTTATTTCGTTTGTTAATAACTACTAGCATTTAAGTCTCGTTTTAATTTTAATTTTAGTTCCTTTTTTACAACGGTCTGCCCCCATTAAAACAACCCAAACAATTCACATTGTCAATTGATGGATTCTTTCAATTTGATTAGTGTTTTTCTTGTTATTATTATTAGAATTATTATTATTGTTGCGATTAGTATTTTTTTTATTGCAAAAAAACTTTTCGTTTTGTATTTTAAATTAAGTTCTTCTCGATTATTGAATTGAGTTCAGCCGCTCCCGTTGTTGTTTTTGTTGTTGTGGTTGTTATTGTACTTGCTGTTGTATTGCTTGCCGGTGTTGTTACTAAAGTTGTTATGTCTGTTGTTGTTATTCCTGGTGCTGTCTCGTTTGTAGTTGTTGCTGTTGTTGGTGTTGAGCTATCTGCAACTGTTGCCACTGTTGTTATTACGGCGCTAGACGCTGTTGTTGCTGTTGCGGGCGCTGACGTTGTTGTTGCCTCTGTTGCTGCTATTTCCGCGGTTTCCTCCGCATTTCCAAACACATTCTTTTTTTTCAATTGCCTTCTTCGCTCTCTCCTTAGCGCCGATTGCTGTGAATGCAAATTACAAACAGAACAGAAACAAAAAATTTATTAATGAGGTACCAATAAACTATGTAAACGAAGCGCTCGAAACACACTTTGCGTGCTTTGGGCGACATCGTATCAATTAAGCAGAAAAACACTACCTGTGCAGATATGTATGTATGTACAAGGTGTGTGTGAGTGTGTATGTGTGTGTGTGTGTTTGTATGCCTAAGTCAATGAAGCATTTAGCTGGAAAAAATAAGGCCAGGAAAGTCGTGTGTCCCGGTTTGGCAGGCACAACAATGCGCATGGAAATCGTGTTTACAGTACAAGCTCGATAAAAAGTACATTTTGCTTTTTTGGTGGCAGCAAAATGTTGAAACAAAAACAAAAACAAATGTGGGCGGATCAAAGAATTAAATGAACAACTCTAACTAACTTGGCGGCAAATCAAATTAAGCGGCTGGTGGAACTGTTGCTAATATCACCACGTTTTTGCTGTTGTTGCTGCTGTTGTTGTTGTTGCTGTTGTTGTAGTTGTTGTTGCTGCTGCTGCTGCAGTTGTTGTTGCTGTTTTGGTTGTAGTTGTAGCTGTAGTTGTTGTTTTTGTTGATGTGGCTGTAGTTGTTGATGTTTCTGTTGTTGTTGTTGTGATTGTAGTTGTTGCAATGGCGGCATTTGTAGCTCCGCTGCCGTCGGTAATTTACCTCCTCGGTTGACACGATTTCGGCTGCCCTGCGCACAGTTTAACAGAAGGGTAGGAAGGAAGAGGACAACAAAAACAAAACAGCGAAACATCGAAAGAAGGTTCATTGGATAATTTGAAATAGAGAAAGAATTAGAACAAGGTTACCATGTTGTGAAGTGTCGTATAGTGTATATGGTATGTTTTGGTTTTTTTTGTCTTGTTCTTTGTATGGCAAGGCAGGACTGTAACCAGGAGAACTACAACATAAACAACTACAGCTCAAAGAGCTACTCATTGAGCCCTACCAAACGTCTGCTTATTTACCTTTTCCACTGTAATTTTAATGTGATCCAAGCTATTGGTGAGGCCATTTATGTTGGACTCAGTGTTGCCTGTTTCCTGAGCGCTGCTTTCCGTTTCGCTGTTGGCGCCACTGCCGCTGCCACCGGCGCTACCAGTTGTTGGGGCAACACTACCGCCAGAGGAGACAACGCCCGTTGAAGGATAGGCTCCAAACAATTGACGCGACAGACGCGGTATGCCATTGCCATCTGCAGAACCGGTGGCCGGTGCCGAGGTGGAGGTCGGCGTTGAGTTCGAAGCAGGCCCGGGCCAACCGCCAATTGTTGGGATTGTTGTTAGCTGTGAATAATTGGCCGATTTGTTGTCCGGCTGCTGTTGCTGCTGTTGCTCACTGACAACAGTCCCATCTGCGGCTGGCAGTTGTTGTGTCTGCTGTTGCTCCTGTTTGTTGTCGTCGTTCGACTCCAAGTCGGATTCGTTGTTCTCCTCCTGATCCTGCTAGTCAAAAAGATAGTCATTAGCATAACGCTTATGTAATGGATAAATTTATATGATAGGCACCGTTGTAGCTTTCTCGCTCACCTCCTCCGGGCACAGTTCGTAAGCCATGGACCAGGTGTTCTTTGCCGATTGCGAGCGTTCCAACATGTAGCCATTGGTGTTGTCATTGCTCTGTGCCGGCGGTGACCACGAGTATGAGTTATACTGACAACCAATGCCACGCTGGCGTTCCAGCTCATCCTGCAGCCACTCAACAGCAATGCTCCAGTGGCGACTAATGGTTGGATTGGTGTTTAGCATCTGCAGTGCAATGGACGACTTGTGGAACAGCTGTGTTAGGCATTTAATTATCTGATAGGCGCGCTTCTGGTAGTGCGTCTTGGCGCGCTGTATCGTCTCTAACAGACCCTCACGCTCCTCGGCAACACCGTTAAGCGCATTGTGAATGCGATGGTGTTGCCAGGAATCCTCAATTAGGAGTATGTTAAGTAACAGATCTGTGTGGTGCCGCATGTCGTGACAGTAGGCGAAGCCGCATTGCCACAGCAGCTCAGTGAGCACTGCACGCGAGAAATGTGGGTTCTCCCAACTGCAATACTGCAGCAGCTTCAAACCCTCATCGCCCACGTTTGTATCCTCGATGACCTTTTTAATATAGCTGCAAATATTTAGATATTAGAAGCTTTTGCAATAGCAAATATGTGAGAATTAACTTACCCGGTGCGATTAAAGAGAATATCCATGCACTCACTGGATAGCGGCGTCAGCTCCTCATGGGAAATAGTTGGATCCTTGTACGGATTGGGCAGAGGTCGCGCATTCTGATTAGAGCTCTGACACTTCTCGTTTACATCGCTGCATCGCACCAGATGCGAAACCACCTGATGTAGCTTGCTGAACTCTGGATACTGATACTTAATTGACGGCCCTGGTCCGTCGTCCATGGCCACCTGCATAAACTGCACGGGCACCTTCAGCTGGAGGGAGGCAGATATTCGTATGATTAGCAAAAAGTGTAATAAACATGACTGAAATCTCCGTAATTACCTTCAGTAGCTGTTGCTTCTCTCGTGTGCCCAGGCCCACGTACATGCTGAACAGGCTGAAGTAATGCGGTAAATGCTTGCCATAGTCAGCAGCCTCTGATTTAAGTAGGCGCAACACGCTAATGAGAACTTGTTCGCATAGATTGCTACCATCGTAGCCGACAAGCGGCTCGTCGTTGATGGCAAAATGGCAAAAGAACACAACCAATTTAACGAAAACGGTGCGTACCTCCGGCGACGGTGCCATCAGTATATACTCGCCCAGGCGCGACGGCGGCGAGAGCAGCGCATGATTTGCGAACCACTTGCGCACCAGCGAGGAGGAACGTATGTGATGTGATAGCGTGTCATACCTGCAACAGAAAATATACAATAATTAATAAACATCGAGCTGGTAATTTGACGTCAACTCACCATTCGATGACCGGACCACGCAACGATTTCTTTGTGCGGAATCCTGTGTGGAACAGAAACTGCGATGCCAATTGCACCCCCAGCAATGAAAGTTCCTCAGCAGCGGGTGTCTGCATGAAATACAAATTATTATATAGAGTTTCACGGAGCTTTTTTCCAATGGCACTCACAATCTTATCGCTGCGCGTTGAGGGAATACTGCAGCTGACCAGCTTTTTAATAAAATTAAAGAACTCGACTGAAAAAATGCTGCGCGAATGCAGAAAACGAATATTTTGATGTCTGAAATTGATAAGAGACATAAATTACAAACGGGTCATAGAAAAGAATTACGTCACGCACCTGACACTGCGCTCAATAGGCTTTGGTAAAGGCAGCACCACATTGCGGCTCTCGGTTAGCGACAACTGTTCCACACTGGTATCGAACTGTGTAGGATTTTGATCGCACCGCGTGTAAAACAGCATATAAGCGTTCCACCAGCGCTTCTGGCGACGTAATTGCATCCGCTTTAAGTTGTTGTCATAGATTTCGCCCAAATAGTCGCCGCCAAAGCATTGCACCTTCATTTCCTCATCCTCGTGCATTTTGCATTCGGTTACCTCGCCATCATCAAACTTGTACCACTGGCACTTGCCATTCGCTGGATTTCTGCAAGAGTACAAGTTAAAGTTGAGTAAGGATTGTCTATAGGATTGTGTGTATTGCAGCAGCTTACTTGGATACTATGTAGCTGAAGTAGTGGCCGCCGGATGCCTGCCCGCTGTGCACCACAATGCCGGTCAGTTCGTATTTTGTTGTTTCAACACTTGTTTGACAATTATCACCCACTTCCACAACTTCGCCTTCTAGCTTAGCTAGGCCAGAAACTATATAAAATAAAATCAGTTTAATAATATGCCCATATATATCTATATAATTCTTAATCATACCTGTGTAGGGCTCCATATCCAGGATCCGCGGAAATTCAAAATAATCATTAAACTTAATCGCGCAAACGCGCTCGTAGTCGTATTCAAAGCGCTTCAATTGTATGGCTAACACGGGCGGCAGCTTCTTGACACATAGCCGCTTAATGGTTACTACCTGTCAGAACCGAGAATATTTATATATAAATAAAAACTATAAAGTATAAAGTTGGAGTCCGGGGCGACTTACTTTTTTATCACATTTATCACAATGGTATGCATCAGCTCCCTCAAGCAGCTCTCCTTTGACATACTGCTCCAGAGATTCGGTTAATGAGCTATGATTCCTAATATCAACACTAAATACGCTAAATGGTTCCTCTTTGGAGTAGCGATGTGGGCACTCTTGGCAAATCTTCTGATCGCTAAAAGAGCCACCCAACGTTGCATTCATCAGTTGCGTGTAGCCCAGTGCTTTTAGTCCCTCGTCGAGGCTCTCGAACAGCGACATGAAGAACTCAACAGCATCCTGTTGCTCGCGCAAATTTACCGGCTCGCCTTGCAATCTATAATGGAGCGTTATGGCAATTAATTTACCCAAATCGCATTACTTTTTTGTTCTCTACTCACTTGAAGTGCGTCCAGAGACCGCGTGGCACATAAAACTGCAGCGCACTGTGGCCCAGATGAGCGAAAATGGCCTGCACATGCTTGAGTATGATCACGTGGTAGTTCTTACGCACATCGCTGCCATCATCACTGGCCATTGTTGCGGCTGCCGATGATGACGAGAGCGTGGGTATTGTTGAGGGACCAAAGAAGGAGGGGCCAACACTGCCGCTGCTAGTAAGATCCGAGTCACCGCTAAAGTCCTCGTTGTCATTGGTAGCGGCACCATACGCCTTAAGAATGCCCACACGCACAGCTGGCACCATGTAAAGCTGCTGCAGCACCGAGTTCATGTAACAGGTGGCGCCAGCGTTTTTCAAGCCACAGAAACCTTTAGTTGGCCGAGCTCCCACCGGCGGCAAATAATCCCATTCGCGCAATGGATCGGTATCTAATGTAAGCAAAAATCAATTAGCAAAAGTATCAAGGACAAGCCCAAGCCGCACTTACCCGTGCAGACGAAGTCGATCAATGTGTTGGTAAGTAGCTTCATATTAGGAACACAGAGCTGGCACAAAGCAATGAGGAGATCACAAGCAGCAGCAATTGTATGCGGACTGCGGCACACCGGTGGTGGCACCGTGTCCAGGCGCAGGCTGCCGTGCTTGCGTAAATGCAGATACTCTCGCGATGCCGTAAACAAAAAGTCATCGATGAGCTCGTGTATTAGCTCGTTCAGCTGCGCCTTCGAGTCGGGCATGAGGAAGAACATTAGCTCCTTGGCCAGACAGAGATGACCCTCAAGCAGTTCCTCGTGCACCTGCGTATCACCGGAGACCTTGACGTTCTCGCGTATCTTGCGCAGCCATTTGATCTCATCGCCCAGCAGACCCTCGCCAATCTGCAGTGGCCAGTTGTAGATGCAGCCATAGGAGAGCGTGCGACAGAGTACCGAAAAGAACTCTGCGCAGGTGGCCTCGTATTGGGGCACCAGGGTTTTCAGTGCGCTCACAAGCAGATTGACCATGTATCCAAACGGACGCCGGTCGCCAGCGCAATAGGTGGAGGCCAGGAACAGCTGCTCAGATGCCACTTGACGCACATGACGAAGAGGATTCTTCAGCACAATTGATGTAATGAATTTGGGCCAGTTGGCATCGTTGCTGAGCGCCTCGTTGGCGCTTGGATTGAGTATAAACGAGATCGTTAACACCTCCAGTGCCTCCTTGCACATGCTAAAGTCCTGGCCATCTGGTATGATTGCATCATCCTCGAAATCGTTGCTGCTACCGAGTGCCTGTAGATTACCACAGGACGAGGCCCAGGCTAGCTGCACCACCGCCTTAATGGTGGTTATATCTGGACAGGACCATTGCAGCGTCGAGCTAAAGAGGGCACGACAGCGCTCGCCCTCGTGACTGGCCGAGAGCATCTCGGTGGCCAATATCTCAGCCAATTTGGCTGAGATGGCACGCAACGTGCCCTGCGCATTGTTGGGCATCGTCGAGAAGTTCTGCTTTAGTATGTCCACCTGGGAGCGTGCACCATTATCGTAGTCACAGATCATGGGCTCGTCGCCAACGCGGGATAGCACGCTACCGACAATGTAGAGAAATAGCTTGGCCAGACGCAACACACACTGGAAGGAGGCTCGCTTGGTGTGCATATCGGCGCTAGGTAAAAAGTTATTTTTAGTGAGCAGCTCAAGCACGAAATGTGCACAGCCCGAATGCATCCAGGCGGATTGCACCTGCAGCGCTGACTCGCCCAGCGGATCCAGCGCGGGTATAAGCAATCCATGCAGCACGCTCAGATTATACAGCACCTGGGCAGGTGCCGGATGCAGAAACATCTGCTCCGGTGTGCAGTCCTCCGCATTCAGCTGAACATGGAACAAAAACAATTTATTATTGCGAACCCACTAAATATTTATGTAGGGGGACAAAACTAACCACATCGCTAGCGCTTTGACAACTGCTAGTCAAGGCGTCCTCCTCCTTGGGGCCATCGCCAGCGGGCGACTTTGGGACACGGCACATGAGCTGCAGCATGCGCATTGTGTGGCGATCACAGGGCAACAGATGAAGCAGCACCTTGGCGCTATCACGCAGGCGGCCGTGCTCCAGGTCGCTGCCCAGTTGATAGAGCTTCAAGAAGAACTCCGTGTACTGATAGTGCTGTGAGATAATCACGCCCGGTAGCGTGCTCTCCAGCTCGACGCGTTGCATATCCGGGCAGGGCCTCGGTGGCGAACCGGTGCTGGAGTCGCTGGACGAGTCGGGACTGCTGGCCAGACCGATGCCCACCGGTGTCAGCTTGGCCGTCAATATCATTTTGTCGCGTATGGTGCACTGGTACAATGGATTGATCTCGTCGGCCACCTCGATGGGTTCGCCGTTGGTATAGAAGAGATCCACCTTAATATTGGTATTGGATGTGGAGTTTCCCTTGATGCGCTTCAGCAGGTTGCGCTTGAAGGCAGCCATTGTCTCGTTACTATGTGTAACAATCTCAATGTCGTCAATGGGTCGTCCGGGAGTTTGGAAACGTATGTAAAGACTAGTATTTTTGCCACGCGTGACGCGGCTGAGGGGGAGATGGAGGCGATCGCCACTAAAGGAGCGATCGCACTCTTTGATGTACTCCTGAAGCACCTTGATGATGCGGCACATCTTCTCCGCCTCGATAAAGCGCATTTTTGTGTCCTTTGAATTATCATTGTTGGTATCCTGATTGACGGCATCCTCCACCATAGTTTTGCCCAAAATAAGAATGTTGCTGTAGTGCGTGCGCAGGCGCGAACAGCATTCACCGATTAGCATCTCGTGGAACTCGGTAATGTGCTCCTGCAGTCGCGGACCCAGGGCTGTTGAAACCTCCTTTAATAGATCGATCGCTTTGTTGGCAATCTCCTCGCCGCCGGTGGTTATCACACGCCACAAATAGTCCTTGCCAATGAGATCCTCATTGTCGAGAATGTAGCCTCGATGTATGGCCTTAAGTTTGTCCTCCTTGGCATTGACGGCTTTGAAGAAACGCTCAAAGCATTTAATGCCACTCTCGGTAAGAAGATGCGGATCCAGCTGCAGTATGTTATTCTCAAAGAAGTCCTTGTTGATGCCCGGATCCAAATCCGGCTCTTCGCCCATGAGTTTACCGAACCAGCGGAAACATTCCTCGCGATCAGCCGTAAAAACGGCGTTCACAGCCAGACAATGCCAGATTTGCTTTGCCTGCAAGGGGAATAACAACGATTTCTATATTAGCCAATAAGCATACGAGATGGAAAGGAATAAGCATAAGCACCTGATCAGCGCAAAGCCAAAGCTGGCCATCTTTAAGCAAGAACTTGAGAAACTCCAAACGCTCGGCAATCTGTGCATGATGTGGAAATCGGCCATCTATCAGAATGGTCGCCGCATCCAGGCTGGGCGTCTCATTAACCAGTGCGCGCACCTTCTCCATGTAGGCAGTCAGGCTGTTGGTGACCAGAATCACAAGCGAGTAATCGTTCTGCAGACGCTCGATCACCTGCAGACGATTGGTACCCGTTTGTGTGCGTTGCGTATGATTGGGCGTCGTATCGTACAAGCAACATATATCCCGTATCAAACGCAATGCCGGCAGAACCCATGAGTCACCAGATTTTAGCTCGCCCACACACTTATCCAGCCAAATGGTCTTTTGAGCATCTCGCTCCTGTGAGCAGCTATAGTCGAGAATTTTAACGTGTGCGCCCAGCGCCTGATCAAGCACCTCTGGCGGCACTTCCTGACTGTGCGCCAGCGTCCAGAACAGCTTCAGAACTTTCTGTGCCATCACGCCATTTTTATCGTCCTCGGCCAGACGCCGTATTAACTCCAGCAGACGCTCCCGTTGACGTTTATTGGCAGTTGTCATGCTCGCCTGCAAAATAAAAATCAGAGAGTTAAGACGTGAACTAGTCACCTTTAGTTGCAGATCAAACTCACCTGAAACGCCTCAAAGAGATGATCGAGCTGCTCGGGCGTAAAATCCCAGGCCAGTTTGGCCAGCAGGTCGTGCATGTTCTTAACAATCGCTTCGTGCTTGCCCGCCTGAGCACGCCACACGGCATCCAGATCGTCGAGTGTAAGCGCCTGCTCTTTGATAAGAAAGCGTATGATCTTCTCAAGCTTTTCCACATATTGTGGCTGATGCAATGAGTCCTTGAGCACAATGCCGAGCACATCAGACGTTTTGATCCATTGGGCCATGCGCTCTGCTGTTAACCAGTCCATTTCATCCTCCGGCAAACAGTGGTGCAGCGGCTGAGAGCGATGCGAGTAGTAAGCCACCGAGGATAGCACCTTGTTGATCTCATTTAGGGCATTCATTTTACCATTAAAGCTGGACACCTGCAGCAGGCGCAATATCATTTTAAGGCGAAACATCTCCAGGTCGCGTATCAGTTCCTCTTGACCAGTCAAACGGCTGGCCAAGAAACGCGCTGATTTCACAATGCCATTGATATAGTCATTGCGGCCCTCGGGCTTCACCTCGCGCTTTAGCTCTTCATCGGTGAAGCTATCGAGCAGATCCAACACCACATTCCAAGTGGGCATAAAGTACTTGGCAATGGTGGCCGGCGTCAGTAGCTCATAGCACAGGCCAAATGGCCGCAACAAGCTGTGTATGAGCGCCAGCGTCAGTCGATTGTCGTGCCCGGCAACCTCCGTGCCCACAGTCTCATTGGATGCAATGCTCTTGCCTGCACCGCCCCGTTTTGTGTTTTGATTGCGCTTCAACAATTCAAGGCCGCTGTTAAAACGTTCGAGCAGATTATCAAATCCACCAAGTTGTCCAAAGCGATTTATGAGATCGACTAGCCAGCCACGAGGATTCTTTGGCTCCGGCGGCGGTTTCGCAAACATCTTGTTACTATCCAGCACACCCCAAATGCTCTCAGTCGCTGCAAAGCACTCCGGCTGGCGTGCGGCATTGAAAGTGTTAAATTTATTTTCCGGATCGAACACAATCGACAGCAGATCGAGCAGGTAGGGATTATCGCGCTGCATGTGTATCGCAATTAAATTCAACAGCTTGCCGCACGACACCAAAATGCAGTGATGTATATTGTATTTCCACGAATTGACAGCCTCATCGGTAAGTATCTTAGCAAAGGACGTAGTTAGGCCATTGCGATAAAACTCAACACACGGCTCGCAGTCGTGATCCACGCCTTAAAACAAGAAGGGTGTGATGAAAGGGGGTGGATTAAATGTGTAGAACTAACAACAGTGCGATATTTGACTTTACTTACCAGCCTGGGCCAGTTCAATGGCGGCATTCAGCAGCACCTCTAGCTCCTGTTCGGGCAGCACGGGCACCACCCATCGTGGATTAGATATCTTTTGTGTTAAGGAGCGCAGCTTGGCGATGGGAAATGACGCTATCAACTTTTCCGGTGACCTAAACAATATACACAAAAAAAAAAATATTGTAGATGCCGATTTTGTTTTCATTTTCGGTTTTTATGAAGAGGGGTGCGGGGACGGGTTTCTGAGTCATTGCAGTCCTCCGAAAGTTGATAAGCGATAATTGTTCTTTGTTTTATTATTATCGCCGCATTTTGTGTTTATTATTTAGAGCCCATCGCTGTCAACAAATACAGCTAACGCACATGCATACACACATAATACACACATTTTATGCCATAAAACTCGTGATCAGAATTGCTTTTGCTCTTACGAGAAAAACACAACATTTAAATAGTTAGCAAAGGGCAGCGTCTCAAATGAAATTGACTAATAATTAAATTAATTTATTACATGCGATAAGCAGAATTTAGCTTTCGATTGCGCAAAAGTAAACGAAATTTATTAAAAATGTTAAGAGCCACAATGGACGACAGACAAATTGGATTATCTTCAGTTATGGCTTGTTTTTTAGGCCCTTTTACAATGTAAATACTGTTGCGGCTTTTTACAACAATAAAGTGGAAAATTTGTTTATACTTACACCACTGTTGGGGCACCCTCTTCAGCGGTGTCACCTGATGTTGTTGACGCATCCGTAACTTGGGCCGCCGTCTCCTGACTGTTCATGTTTCTATTGTTGGTATCGCCACCGCTGCTGGGCATGTTCATTGTTGTGACTGGTGTTGTGCCTGTGCCCGTGACCGCGCCCGTGCCCGTACCCGTGCCTGCGTCTTGAGCTGTGCTCGTTATGCCCGTGGTGGTGATGGTGGCAGAGTTGGTGCTGGTGGCAGAGGTGGTACTGGTGCTGCTGCTGCCGTTGCTGTTGTTGGTCGTGGCTTGGCCAGTTCCTGTGCCCTGCCGGCGCGTATCGAATGTCATTGCTGCGCCCTGTGGCTGAACCAGCGTCACAAATGCTAAGCGCCGTCGTCGTTTGTTGTATTGTGTTGGTGCTGCTTATCAGGTGTTTTTCGTTTATGTTGGTATGTGTAATCGTAATTCTACTGAAAGTCTACGCTGGGCGGCTTTGGCTTTGACTATTGACTATGGCTATGGCAGTCCTGGTTCCCGGAGTTACAGAGAGAGGGGCGCTTCCACCTTTGCTCCTTTTGTTGTTGTTATTATTGTTATTGTTGTTCGGGTTTCGGGGTAAATAATGAAATGAACAATGTTTGTAACCAATGTACATAGGCACTGTTGGTCGGCTTCGGCGTCCGTGTCGCCTCTGTGGTGTTTTTGTTGTTGTTGTCGATGTTGAAAACCTTATTTGAGTTGCTTCTTGACTTCTCTGTTTATTTTCCTCCTTTTTCTTATTGTTATCCCAATAAGAATTTGTTGATGTTGTTGCTCTTGTTGTTATTGCATGCCTTGCTGCTGTTTGCGGCGCGCTGCGTTTAGTTTACATATTTCACCTCAACGGACACAATTGCAAAAATCTATAAACTGCAACGAAATGAGAATAAAAGAAATAGAAAATGAATACGGGCACACAAAGACCGAAAAACACACTCGCGCACACACACCAAAATACACACATACTGGCGCACGCACGAACGAAAAGAGCGAGCGCAACTGTGGCATGAGAGTGGGTTTGAATATGAAAAATCAATATTATTTAATAGACGGGGGCCAGGCGGTCGACGCGAGGAGCGAGGAGCAGTGACCAAATATATGTGAGCATATGAGCACACACACACAGCCACACATATATACTCACACTTTACACTCTCTCGCAAACATGCACAGCGACAGTGTGAATTTAATTTAATGTTGTTGTTGCCGTTTTACGTTGTTCTTTTCCTGCTTATATTTATTTATTATTTTTTTTTTTTTTGTTAGCCAAACAAAGAAGATTTTTGCTTATCCCAAAAATTACATCACTGCCGTAGAACCCCATCCGGCCCAAGCGCCGGGCACCCAAGGATTAGTTCCTTATAAGAACAACCACTTATTAAACTACCAAAGGCTTCAAACAGCTCCAGTCCTGTGTATTTCGGTCTGCTCCTATTTGTGCTTCTTCTTCGTTTTTAGCAGTTCAAAACTTGTATTTTTCAATAATCTGACAACTGACGTGCAAACTTATCATTTCAAACAACGAATTGTTCGTTGTCAACACTGCACACAGTGTTTAGACATACATACAAGTGTTCATACATACATGCACATGAATGTACATAAGCTTCGCGGCAGCGATTGGTGGGCAGGGGGAGTGCATAGCCCCATGCAAATGCAGCGAACGACAGACAGAGGTAGTTTCCAATTAGAGTATGTGTAATCGGAATGACGAAGGCTTTCCATACTCAAATACCTATTTTGCATAGGAAATCTGATATTAATTACAATTTGCAATTTATATCGCAGGACATTGACGTTTCGCTACATTTTTCACATCCAACACTTACACATTCACGCTAGCACACACACACACGTTCGCGCAGCTACACATCTACACACACAGATGTAGTCTACAAATCGTTTTGCTTTTGCACAACTCACCATTTTGTGCATCCGCCCTAAAAACACTGTGCGTTTTCGCCAACATACACATTCGTTTACACTGTCGCACTTGTTTGCCACGATATCTGCACGCACACTCGGTTTGGGCTGGGATGTTAAATTTGCATAGTTGTAGCACAAATTGTTAATATCTAATTATGTATCTTTTTTGCAATTTTTTTTTGCTGGCTGGCTCTACTTAGCTTTACAAATCAGCCGGCCGATAGCCAAAATGGCGTCTCCGTTGGTGATGGTCAATATTTGCAATTGTTGATTTATTTTTGTTTGTTGCTTGCTGGCGTATTGCCTGTTAAATTTATATAGGGTATTTTACTTTACTATGCTACGACCAATCCTAATTTTAGATTTAATTATTTTTTTAACTTGTGTATACGGCCGATGGATTATAGTAGCCGGCCGATTTTCGACCTGCCTAAATATCAATATCGATGGAACAAAAAACACCTTGCAGCCCTGAACTCTATCGCCCTGCCTCCACATTGTATTGTTATTTTATGTAAACATTGTATATAAATATTACACCATTAGCGTTCAACAATCAAAACAATTATGTATACCGCGCGCGTTTTGAGATGCATATGTAAGATGAACAATGCAGCATTTTTTTTCACAAGATACAATAGAAGGGTCGAGACACAGCTGTTCTGTTAAATCTCTTTTAAAACAATGTTATAATTGATTACAGACGGTTATTTGCAGTCAGATTGCTGTTAAATTCAATTTCGAATATTAAACACCGTTTTTCTATTAAATTAATACATCTTTGTGCATTCATTTGTTTTACCATTCCTACCCAAACTGTAAATATATTCTTTTTTCTTCTTTTGATAAAGTCAGAAATGCGCAATGACATGTTTCGAAGAAAAAAATAATGTAAGCTGTTAATAACATTTTCGTAAATGTTAAGTTTCTTGGGTGCCCACAGCTACATGTAAATGTTGGATATAAAAAACATTGCCCACAAAATAGCATCAGAAAGGCAAAACAATAATCCCGCTGTGGCATAAATATGTTTAATTATTTGGATCGTTGTCCTGGCATGTATTGTGGCCGTTCACTGCTCGATAATGGTACCTGGAGCAGCTGCGGAGTTTGTCCCAGAGGATCACGGGTAGGTTTATAAGTTGGTTTTCTGTTTTGTTTTGAAGTTAGCCTGCATTGTTTTTGCTTTAGGTGAACGCAAGCTATGCGTGTATGCCGTGTCGGGATGAGCTGAGCACATATTCCTGGCTATATCTGGGCTTTATGACAATGCTGCCACTCATGATGCACTGCTTCTTCATTGACATGGACGCCAAAGATCGAAAGTTTTCGCGCAAGCAACTAATCCTCACAGCCAGCGCTTTCGTGGAAGTGGCTCTGGCGGCCATAATGGCCACCCTCTTCATGGAGCCCATGTGGGAGCTGCGTTTGTATGCCTGCGAGGTGCGCAAACTCACCGATTGGTACACACTCTTCTACAATCCCAATCCCAACTACGAATCATCGTATCATTGCACCCAGGAAGCAGTCTATCCTCTGTATGTAAACGGAAAAATAATTCAAGATTTATTTCGTTTAATCACATCTTTCGCTATGCAGGCAAACAATCGTTTTGGTGTATTACTTTTTGTGTTTGATCAACATGTTTCTTATACGGCCAGTGATCAGTTCCACGTTGGATGTGTGCGGCAAGGCGCCCATTTACTCAGCCCTCTATTTTATGCCTCTGCTAACTTTAATACACGGCACCTGCTGCGGCCTAATTTGTAAATCACCCGAACAACCTTCTCAGTGTCTTTATTAATTGCTATCGTTTCAGATTATTCATTTCCTTATCTAAGTATCGCCATGTCCATGGTTGCCAATGCCATACATTACTCTATGAAGCTGGACCAAACACAGAAGGCGTTGCTGCTGTCGTCAGTGTGGGATGTTAAGAACATTGTCATCATAAGTAAGTCGAAGGTGATAATTCGATAAGCAACACCTACAGATTATCATTTATTTTAGCTGTCCACTGGCTGCTGCTTGCCTTTGGGATCTGTTCTTTGAATTATCATTATGCGTTGCTGTGTCTGGTACCTTTTCCGTCCATGTTCTACATTTTGACTGTTCACTTCACAGACCCCAGCGAGTTCCGTGAAATAGAATCGCGCATTTGATCCGGGAACGTTCAAATGCAAATCTTTCATGCCAGAGGCGCTAGACGTTCCACAGTTGTTATCTATGTGTAGTTTACGTGTTTAAATTATTATTAACTAGTTCGTGTGTACATATAGTAATATAATATCAATGCATGTCGTCTTTTCGTTTTAATTATATTTCACATTAATTATACACATATAATAATATTAAATATAAATCATCAGTTTACCCTTTTCTAAATTAGTTTTTACACAATATATATATTGGTATATATTGAATTTGCACGCCCCGCTTTATCATAACCTACGTTTCACACGGACAACGCTTTATGTATGTCAGCCTTCAACAATATCAACGCATTCCAAGTGGACATCAACCAGTTCTCATAATAAAACGAAGCCGAGCCACACAACAAAGTCAAAGGAATTTTGCAAAATATAAAAGGTCAATATAGTATGTAGAAGCCAAGTTCAATATCTATTCATAGAATACACATCGAGATGATTGATGCACGTGTGAGAGCGAGGTGGGCGTGAAAGCTGCTGCTGCTGATATAATTCAGTTCTTCAAATTTTAGTCTGTTTTGTCGCTACTAGTTGGTGATTTGTTGCGTTCCTCTAAAAATTTCAAGCGCCGCTTTCTCAACTCGCCCAACTCGGAGCTGTCCTCGCTATCAACTTCCACGCATGCTGCACCTTTGGATGGAACAGTCTCCTCCTCAGCGCCTAGATCTTCAATGGTAACTTGTTGTGAGACCTTTGCCACAGGGTTACTTGTTGCAACACTCATCTGATGTGCCACCTGCGGCTGAGCTTCAGCTGCTGCTCTTGACGTACTGGGTTTATCACAGGCCATTGGGCTACTGTTTACTGTCGGTGGTGTTGTTGCTACTGTTGCTGCTGCCGTTGGTGCTATATTAGGCACGACTTCAGTTGCTGTTCCAGGGACTGTTTGTAATACTTGGATGGGCGGCGGCAGTCGTGCAATTATCCCTTGGTATTGTTGCATCAGAATGTTGGCCGAGTCCACCATCAGCGAAATATTGCGAAGCATCTTTAAATAGTAACAGGGGTTTAAGTACGAAATCACTAAAACTCTTATCTAGATAATGTTTACCTTTATCCGTTCCTGAATATGATGACGTAGATTACCCTCCATGGCAAGCAGGTCCTCTTCGCTTAACGTGGTTAGATCATGCGGCATAGGCGGCGGCGGTACTATCGGTGGCGTAAAGTACGCAAATGGCGGCTGCATCATAAATGGAGGAATAATTGGGGGCGGTGGTAAGCCAGCAAGGTTAGGCAACCCATTTGCTAAGCTATCTAAAGGGCAGAAAAATATATATTTATAAGGAGCTTGCAAATCGTAGCAATATAGGCAGTTACTTACTGGCATCGCCGAAAATATCTGCGAAATTTGGAGTTGCTGCATTTCGTCCCGCAATGCCATTTGGACGCCTCAGACCGCCGTCAGGTGCTCCTGCTGCCGCTGCTGTTGGGCCTGGTAAAATATTGGCTACACCGGCAGCTGGTGGCTGAGCGGCAGCTGGGGCTGCTGCATTAAGGGGCTCGTCAGCGGGACGCGGCATTGCTGTAGAATTGACAGTCGGCGTACGCAGTATGTTCAGGCGACATGTGGGACAGGTCTGCTGGCGCTGGAACCAGGAGCGCAAGCAGGTCGTGTGGAATATGTGGCCACACGGCAGCTTCTTTGAGTGATTGACCATGTCCTCACGGCAAATAATGCATATATTGTCTGACTGTCGCAGCTCCTCGGGCGTGGCATCTGGATATAAGGTGTTCATATTGCGTATGGCGCGACGCGACATAATTACATCATTAAGCGCCTTGCGGAAGTTGCGTATTGTGAAGAACATGGGCCGGAAGACGAACATGGGCAGCGCATAAATCTTTGCCATAATCACAACAAACAGCAGATACAACACCACCTTAATTAGACCAATAACCAGTTCTGTGTACAGCAAGAACACCGCCTTATTCTCCCAGGGCGTATCAGTGCGCATCTCTGCAGCGTGCAACACATACTTGATGGCCGTACTGGCGATGACCGTCAGCAGAATGGCGTATTCGAAACCAAACACTAGCTGAACTGTCGGACCACGGACCAGCGTCGAGTTGTAGGCGTGGATGAGCAGCACATAGTCCAGTATTCCCAGCATGGTCAGCAGGCTGCCGACGCGTATGTGAAACAGCCAGCCCAGCACTGGCGAACGCTCCATCTGCAAAACGGAAAGCACAATGTTAATTGATTAGCAACCATAATAATCGTGCACCATGGTCTCCACTCACAAAGTCAACGCGTTCTTCGGCGAGCCAATGGAATGATTTGAGAAATAGCAGCACGGTGAAGAGTGCAACAAAGCGTGGATTGAAATCATCTCGGAACACGGTAAATGCCAAACAAGTCTCGGTCAGCGCATACCAAAAACGCTCAAGCAAATGCTCAAATTCGGCGGCACGCAGCGTGCCTAAGAATATCTGCAACAGGACAATGTCAAATTTCTAAACAGGCTTTTAATGGGCAACAACTGTCAACTACCTTGCGCAAGAGTTTGCCAAACATAAAGACTATTACAAAGAATTGTATATAGATCACCTGAAAAAGTTGAAAAATCGTTTAGCAGGGGTTTAGTGTATTTTGGCAAAATTTGGGGTAAACAGCGGCAGACGGTTTGGCACTTACCGCCATGGATGCATTCGATTTAGTGATGTACACGACGGCTGGATAGAACTGCTGTTTCTGGTAGTAGGCGTTGCCAATTACGGCGCTGGTCAGCGCCATGCAAACACTTGAAATTAGCAGCTGCATGTTGTCGCAGTTGGTTGCAAAGCCAGCCAATTGGCTGATCGACTCGAGAAAGATGTTAATGTTGAATGTTGTTTCTCTTGTCTATTTACGTGAACGTCAACTATTGTTGTTTTCTAATCGTATGCCTTGGATTTTTATGTTTTAGCGCACCGACATCGACACGGTTAATTTTGACTGTTCTCTCCCTGTATCTTACATATATTTTCGTTTTTTTCTCTCCTGTTTTTATTGTACACGTACACGACTCGTCAGCACGTAACGTAATGGCGTCCGACCATTCACAGGTTCGTACACAATCAGCTGTTGTTAAACAGTGTGACCGACTATAGCTCGCGTTTGAGCTCAAAACATTTCGTTTTTACCGTTATGACTTCAAAAAATTGTTCTTTGATTGAAGAAGCGAGCTTGCTTTGCTAATAATTATTGTGAAACGTAATTATATTAGAAACATAAATCAAATCAATGTAAAATTATTACCATGCAATTCTAGTTAAATTCTATTAACCGATACTTTTGAAAAAGTAACTAAATAATTACATTTTAGGAGTTATTGGCGCCGCTTAAAAGTATGCACACATGACAATCGATTATGTTCGATCGTTCATAATGATGATTTATTTGTTATCGCAATCGTTTTATCGCTCTAACTGCCAAAAACTTAATTTGTATTTCCCTTGACTTATTAATAATTAATAATAATAACCTAGCCTGAGGGCGTGAAAATAATAAATAAATAATAAATAGTTATTTGTGGCCTCTAATAAGCAGATGAGCTGGCCAAACGTAGCCATAATTAACGCAATGCAAAATCACGAACACAAGAGAGGTGCTGCTAAAACGTCCACGCTGTGACCAGCAGGGTGTCCGAGTCGTCCGTCGATTAGCGATTTGTGATTCACCTGACTGAACTTTTACTTTTGGCCCGCTGACTTGAGAATCTCCACTGGCCATATGGCCGTAAACTGCCTTCAGGTTTGTTGCGCAAAAGAGCGTCCGTTGTGGCAGCTGCTAAGCTGATCAAATGCTGCCACCCAAAGGCTAAAGTTTGGCCGCAGAACTTGTAATCGACGGTCGTCGAGGAGGGAACATGTTTGTGGTAGAAAACCAACTCGCAGTCGTTGCCAAAGCCAGACATGCAGCTACAGGCCAGCTTCCAGCCAGCCAGCGTCGCAAACATGCCAAAACGTGTCGCGGCAATTTCCCAAACAATTTCAGCATTTCTATGCACGTTTCGTTTTCACAGCATCTTTTTTATACCCTGTACACATTGCAAATGGGTAATATGGTTTTGTGAAAATTTGTCTTTGTATATAAGCGAAAAGACTTGAAATTTGAAATATATCCATATTCTGCTATAACATACATTCCATTATTTTATATATCCGATATCTTGCTCCATTTCTCTGCCATCGATAAATATCGATTTTAAGACATTTGATTTTCTGTTTTGAAAGTGTAACGTTTGCATTTATTAAATAAATAAACAAACATCGGTGTGAAGACTATGACGTTATTATACAAAAATGTACGCTTGGCTCGGGCGCATTCTAGGCCTAATGGGGATGTGTGTTGTTGTAGGGAGCTGATCAGGAAAAACCCGTTTCAGTCGTCTTTTGTTCTTCTTCTTTAGGATGGCGTTCAGGTGAGTGGCTGTGCCCCTTTAGGATGTGTGCTCTTTCCTCCTCGGATATAGCGATTTTCCATTTGGAGCACCAGCTTCTGATATAGACTTTTTGAATACCTCCCCCATAAAACGCGATAAGCTTGAGAGGAACAGCCGTACGGTTATACATTACGATCGACCAATAAACTTTGAAGATAATCGAGAATGATTGGTCCACATTTGGTCTGTGAACGCGGCGAAGCTTCGAGCTGGGTACAGAGTAGCTGCTGGTCGGTAAGCTCCCTAACTTGTGTTTGTTTTGTGTTTTTGTTTTGTTTTTGTTTGCCTAGTTTGAATTCGCATTGCATATGCATTGCAATTTCACTTGCCTAGCCGAGCCTCCCCCGCGCGCCTCCGGCTACTGCTGGCGTTTTCTGGTTGCGCTCACTGCAACATGGACAACTCATCTGCCTGCATGCCGGTTGCCGTTGGCTTCGCTATTATTGTTGTTGCTGTTGTTGCTTCGACTGCGACTTCGACTGCGCCTGCGTCTGCGTCTGCGTCTGTCTGGAGCCGTATCGGTCTCCACGCTTGACTTACATAAAGCGAGGAGCACGGCTCGCGTCGTTGTCGGACAAACAAAACTTGTTTTGTCTTTTTGAGGAAACGAAAGAAGAGATCGAGGTTGTTGCTACTGCCACAAGCGCTCGCGGGCCTCTTCTGCGTTGGCGCCTTATGTAACTAACTGTTTGCCAGCCGAATCTGCCTAAGCCGTTTTTAGCGCATTCATCTGCATCAGCGGCTATTACATCTTGCGATATTCTCGGTATTTGTCACCGGTTTTGTCATTTATACGCTTGAATAATCAGTTTTTATCCACATGATTCGCTAGTTTACAGCCGTTGATCGGTTTCTCGGTTTCTCCTTAACATAAAGAAGCCACAGCTGCACAAATTTTGCTAACAATTAATCGCTTAAGCTTTGCAAGTCATTGAGTTAAGCAAACAAAAAGAAGATATAATCGTATACAGACTTAAATGTAATAATAACGAAAATAGTAATTATGCTTTGACGATTGCAAATTTCTTTCTTTAAACTGAATTATCAAAGCGACAGAATTATTTTTCATGCGATCTCTTTTTTTTCTATCGAGCGTATCCCGATGCTATGCCCAGCATCCCTCCTCCAATCCAACCAACCGACTGATCACTCTGTAGGGGTTATTAAAATCATCACAAAACTCGCGGAAGGGTTCATGCAGGGCATAGTTAGTAGGCAATGATTAAGTATTAAAGGTTTAAAATTACGTGTTTTTCTAGTTGGGACCGAGCAATTTAATTGGCTTATCAACTTTATTTCGCCCGAAATTAGTTTACGGGCAAAGATTACACTAAGCATAGTTCTCCGATTAGTAAGATAAGGAAGATTTATTGATAAGAGACTTCTTGGATATGATGGCAATCGTGCATCAGTATTTCAATTTAGCCCACGAAAGGCAAATAATAAGAATTTTTTCCGTACCGACTCAATTCGATATAAAAAGTTTCTTTATAGATGACCCCTATACATCAAACTCGTTGGACCATCTCTTGATAAATCCAAGAACATATAACATTAGAGACAAATTTAAGTTTGTGATCAAAAACAACGCCTAGGTCATTAATAACTTTATCAACAAAAATTCATTACTTTCACTAAGAGCAATTGAGATTTAGTAGGTTAATTTGACACCAGGACTCAAAGGTGCCAAGATTGGCTTGTAAGAGATTTCTAGAAGCCATATTCTTATATGTGATGTACAATTTCACATCATCGGCATAAGTACTTTAGCACACGGGAGTGTGGGAGTACCGAGGGAGGGTCATTGATGAAAAGAGTAAAGAGAAGCGGACAAAGATGGGTCCCCATATGTCACCATGATACAGTTAGAATATGCATTTCTGAAAAGAACCTTTTGGGATCTATTTCTCAAACACTCTGAAATCGAGTTAAACAGATTTACTGGGAAGTTCAGTAGGCATAATTTTCGAAGTAGCAAAGAGTGGTTCACTGAGTCAAAAGCTTTGCTGAAAGTATAAATAACATCAGTCTGCATTTTGTTTTTAAAACCATCAATTACCAGGGGAGAGAACTGTAAAAGGTGAGTGGTTAGAGATCCACGTTTTATAAAAAGTCATGCTGGGAAGGCGAAATAATAGAGTTGCATAAATTTTGCATTTGAGATATTATATTGTAATTCTCTCAAAAGCTTTAGGTATTGCAGACAATATGGAAATACCTCTACAATTTTTAAGAAGTCTTTTTGCCTTTTTTATGGAGAGAAATGATGAAAACATTTTAGAATAGGCTTGCAAAGTGTTTTTGCACAGTACCTGAGCACTCAGGCAGGAACACCATGCGGACCAGGTGAAGACACTGGTTTGATGTAGTTGGCGGCGATTTAATATTTTAAAGTAATTAAACTGAGGTTCTTTGGAATTCAAGGACGAGCTTGATAGTGAATTCAATCATTTTTTCTGGTTTTTTTAAGTAAAATATTCGCTCAATGAATACAAATTATATGAATAGGTATTGCTGTGTATCGTATTATTTTATAGCATTTCAAATTTGATTTAACATCAATAGCTGTTCCCATTTGCTGATGTGGGCGTTGTTGGGCATTAATTCAAGCTAAATATGTGTACGTGCATGTGCAGATACAAAAATACATTTTGCAAGAAACGCTTTATCGAATTATCGATCAATTGGCAAACACAGACGGTGATTTGATAATTTACGCGCGTCTGCAGTCAAGTTTTGCCAAGTTTGTTGTTGATTTGCAGTGTATTTTCTTGCCGCTACCTGTCCCAATTAAAGTGTCATAACAATTACAAACGCACAAACGCAGTCACATACACACACACACACACACACACACACACACACACATGGATTGATAATGAACATCTACTTAGGCTGCCATTAAGCTGAGAAAACAAAAACCAAAATAAAAAAAAACGTCGAAAAGCAAATGTAAGTCATGAAGCGGCTACGCTGACCTAGTGGACGTGTTAATGATGGATTTGAACAGATACACACACACACACAGACACACACACACACGCACACACATGTGTATATGTACATAAACATATTGTGGCGTGCAGTAAAGCATTTCATTAAGTTGAACAAAAATGAAACAAAAATCATTTAAAAACCAAAGCGGACGGCCAAAAACAACGCACCAAAAGCGATAACAAAACAAAACGTGCAAATTTAAAAGCAAAAGAGCCGCATGTTGCCCCAATGTCAGTCCCCTGGCCCAGAGTCCGATCCTTCAGTAAATCCTAGCCAGTAGCTAGAATGTGCCAGCAGGGAAATATCGAATGGATTCCAGCTCTGCTCCAATTACTCTCCATTTACAGCTGACTGGGCTGAAAGTGCGAGTTACAGTAAAGACGAAATTACGAAATTAATTGAGAGAGACAGACCTTCACGCGGCATCTCAAGACAGCGCCACAATAAACCAAATTAAAGACCAAAGTGACAGTGGCAGCAGCTGTGCCAGCTCTGGCTACAACAACAGCACAAGCTGATAAAAATAATTTAAGACAGAGACAAGAAAAATAAAAATGATTTAGCGCCTCGTCATTGAAGTCGGGCTCAAACTTGAGCCGAGCTAGCTCAGCTGCCCGCTGCCCGCTGTCCGCTGTCCGCTGCTGTTGTGAGTGTTAAGTGTTGACTTTCATCTTGTTGCCACCAACTGCAAGAGCTGGGGTCGGAATCGTGCCGCCGTTGTCATTGCCGGCACCGCCACGCAACGGCGCACGCAGCCGCAAAAGTCCTTCACTTTGTGGCGTGAAGGTTTCCAATCTGCCCTAAACTACACGCAGCAGCCAGAGTTGAAAGAGTCAAAACACAAAAACAAAAATTCAAAAAAAAAAAAAAAACCGTTGCACTTTGCGAAAGTTAACCGAGAGATGGACAAGTAAATAAACCTCATTTACCACAATTTACTGGCACTTGGCACTTTGATTGGGATTCGGTTTCGTTTTCAACTGTTTTTGCTCCACATTTTTGTGCTGTTGTTTTTTGCTTCATTTTGGCTTTATGCGGTTGAGAGCCCTCTTTAAACATATTGTGGCCCGTTACAATGGCGTTGATGTTGACATAATGCGCACAGCTCCACTGGGAAGCCAGCGAGCGACACTCGTAAAATATATTACGTATACGCCCACTGATCTGACAGTTATTTGTGCTGCTCTTCTAACAGAATCTTGTGGAGTTGCATTTGTAAATCACTTACGTTTACATATATATAGGGTATTTATAATCATGAGTCATGGCCTGACTTCCCGTCTTCGCACGCGTTATGTCATTTTAAAGCGTGCAAGGGAAGACCCAAAGCATAATAAAAATACAAAAATAAAATCAGACATAAAGCGAATTGTGAAGTGCGAACGTGAAGTGAAACAAATGTTCGACTTACGATACCATGCCGTACCATATTATTATCTTCTTTAACTTGAACAACGGCAACTTTTACCACATGAGCTTCAGTTCTGCTGCCACTGCCCTGTGAATTTAAATAATTTAAACTTTAATGTAACTCCTTGGGAAATCGAGACAAGTTGATTATATATCTGTGGCGGGCCCTCGTGTTCCACATGGAAATTATATAGCTTTTTCCCAGCGAACATATTTCGTAATCGTGCACAAGCTGCAAATTGTGGCACAGTTTGTTTACTTTTATTTAACTCATGTTATATGGGCCATAACTCAGCTGGAAACAACTAAATTAGGGGGGGCTTAATTTTACAGATTTTTAATTACTCGTGAATAAGATTGGTCTTAAGAATGGAAATATATAACTAAATTGACCCACCTGGAAATGAATAAGTACGCGTTGGTTTTTTGCCTTTATATCTGTGGATGGTTAAATGACTTCCTGGTCAGTCTATGGCGCAAATCGAGAGATGTCGCTGTCGATGTCTAAGCGAAAATGTCGAAAGAGCCGCAAAACGTGAATTGAGGAAAGTGCCGAAGAAATTTCAAATGCAAGCACAGACAACTGAAAATTGTTAGCGACATTTTATTTTATTTTATTTTTGTCTTTCGATTTTTTCGTTCAGCTATTTTTTTATTTATTTATTATTTATTTTTTTTTTATGTATATTTTCTGTAAGTTTTGCTTTATGGTGGGAAACATGAGGCGACGCTAGCAATTGAAGATGGAGTTGTGCGCCGGCCGCAGGTCGTCCGCCAAAAACAAGTTGCCAAGCTGAAGATGAAGGTACAAGCTGCAGATACAACAACAACAACAACAACAACAACAACAACAACATTTCTGTGTGTGTGTGTTCGCCGTGATGATCGTTAGCGTCCAACGACTTGGTTATCGTTAGCGATCATGAAGAAGACGAAGTTGCCGATAATGATGTTGGTCCGACGAAGTTGCTGAAACCGATTTCATGGCAGGCAGGCAGGCAGGGCGGCGGGTGGGGAGCATGATGAAGACACGCCGGCACCGCAGCAGCAGCGCTGGGCCCGCTGAGGAGTATAAAGAGGGCCTGCGTGGCATTTGGAATGCATTCAGTCGCTGGCTCCCCACTCGAAAGCAACTAAATTTACCTTATAATTTAATTTTACTTCTCTCCCCCACACATACACTACAAAACTCATTGCTATGAACTCCTTCTCAGTGGTAAGTAGTGAACAGTTAGATGAGTGGATTACACAGTGGATAAACGTTTGGATTACCCTATCGCCAACAGTTCTTAGTGTTTGCTCTGGCTGCTCTGGCCGCTGCTGAGCCCCCATCGGGCTATAACTATCCCCGCGGTGGTGGTGGCGGCGGTGGATTTAGCGGTGGTTTCGGTGGCAGCATTGGCGGTGGATTCGGCGGCGGCGGCGGCGGCGGTGGCGGTGGATTCCAGGCCGTTAGCGGTGGCTTCCAAACATCGGAGGGACAGAATGTCGATCCGCAGCTGCTGGAGCAGGTGCGTCAGATTCTCCTGAATGAGGAGAGCAAACAGGGCGGCGGCGGCGGCAATGGTGGCGGCGGCGGTGGTGGCTACCCAAGCGGACCGTCCTCCAGCTATGGCCCACCCTCGACCAGCTATGGTGCGCCCGGCATCGGTGGCGGTGGCGGTCGCGTTGTTGGCATCGATCTGGAGGGCGTGCGTCAGGCCATTCAGGTGGCTCAGTTCGCGCAGCAGAGCTCGCAAGCCGGCAACGGCGGTGGCTATCCCAGTGCCCCATCTGGCTCCTATGGTGCTCCATCGAGGCCCAGCGGCAGCTATGGCGCGCCCTTCTAAGCCAACTGACGCACATCCAAAACAAATTTTTGCTGCCAAAAAATGAATACCGACGGAAAGGACGACATTAAACGACACAGCCTGACCTGAACGACAACACCAACAACAACAACAACAACAAAAACAACTGAAATCAACAAACATTTTGGAAATATGGGTTTAAACAACAACCAGAACTTGAACTCAACACAAAGTTCGTGCGCGCCACGCCCCCCCATGTGAGACCTTCTGAGTGAAAACGTAGTTCGACTAGTGATGTGGAGTGGAGCGGTCGACTCATCCACTGTTTCATTCACCTTCCATCCCCTATCAAATCTCGTGCTTTCACCTCTCCACACGATCCAAACTCAGTGACTGTAATTTCTCCTAATCTATCTTTCTTAACGAATTCAAAATGGAATTTTGCCCGGCCAAACTCGAACTATTCGAATTTGAGGGGCGAAATTCGTTTTTGTTTTTTGTAAATAGTTTTCTCAACATCCTTTTTTTGTTTATATCAAACAACAAAAACAAACACACACATACACACCCCAAAACAGTGTTATAACGCATTATTAGCATGTAAGTGTTTTTATTTTTATGAAACAAACAAAGAAACAACAAAAAAAATATGAAAATAATAAAAAAAATAGTAAATTTTGTCACCGTTAAAATAACTGATCTTTTAATTCATATAATAATGGGTATAATGATGAATATATTTATATAATATACAAAAATGTATATTTATATATAAAATATAAAAAAATATATTTATTTTTATATATTTATATATATATATTTAATATAATACTGGGAACTGGGCAAGTTTTTTTAAAATATAATGTTGATTATGTGTCAAAACTTGCAGAGTTGTGAGATCTTCATTAAAACTGCTAAGATCTAAATTTAAGGCTACTAAAAGTAGTTTCGCAAAATTGCACTTAAAATATATTTCCATCCTCTGAATGAAACCAGAGTATTCGCATATTTAAAACTGACAATTAAAAATGAATTATTTAAAGCAACATTCTAAATTTGGCGCATCTGTTCGATGACATTAAATAAAATCAAGTGCTCAATGAAGTTATGTGAGTTTTAACTATTCGACATGTTCACATTTCGTACACATTTACAGGTATAGCTTGATAAATCCTTTCACTTTTGGTTTGAAGACGCAACCAAGCTGCGGTAGCGATGACTTGTAGAGCTCTCATCAATATCCAAAACGGAGACGCGGCAAGTGCTCAAGTCAGCCGCTCATTAAGACTTGATTTCGTCAGATGCAGCTGAGATTTGGATTGGGTCACAATGCAGCACGCGGGGCTGACCATTAACCGCATATTACCAATGGACAACAACTACGCTGACTACGGGCAACAGCTGGCGTCGTCGCAGCCACTTAACCAGCACTCGGCATCATTAACATTTGTATACCCTGCCGGGGGGTATGTATATGAATATTTTTTAGGCGACATTGCTTTAGCGATTTTTGATGATGAAAACAAAAATTGACATCGAGACCATTTATAGTTTAGCTCATTTTTAATTGAATAAAAATACAACAGCTGTCATAGGAGTTTCCTTTTGTTTTAAGCAATTCCAATCATAATCTGAAGTTTTAACGTAACCAGTTGCTCCAATATTATCTGAACATGAACCCCTCTTAGCAATCTTATGTTTTACTTTATTTTATATTGCCCAACCTCAAATGTGATTTGCCAGAAAATAAATTGCCTCCGAAATAACAAAAAACAAATAATAATAAAGAATACGATGTTTCCTAAATATTTTATATTTCCTGCCATTAGAGGCCGCATTACTTTTATTAGCTAACTAGAAGCTTAAAAAGGCTATATGTTTCCCGGTATATTTTTTTTAATTAAAAAAAAAATTAACCAAAATCTGGATTAATTGAGTGGAAACCGAATCTAAGCGCCAAGAATCAACCTAATCAGCAATAAACCACCATTATTATAGCATTAAGATTACCACTAATATTAAGATTACTACTAATAAGTATTTAATATATTTTTTTTACAAGTACCAGTACATTAATACAAATAGCTATAACATAAAAAATTTTCATAAAATAAGCAGCCTCCACTTCTTCAATTTTAATAATGATAACAATATCGCTAGCAGGAATTTAATTAGGTGCAGGGTATAAAGTCTTCGGCTCGTCTAGGTAGATTTATACGCCGTATTCAATTGAGTGCATGCTACGTCCAACTATGGCAACATCGCATGTAAGTAGTAAGTGGTAAGTGCCACAAGAGCGTTGCACTGATGCGACCCGCAGAAGATGACAAGCGGCAACACCAAAGTGGAATTCGTATGTTATGTCACAGCAATTTCAGCCACTGCACATATGATGCGGACGAGATTTGAGCAATTTTCGGGCCTATAAGGCTTCAGACCTTCAGTTGAATTATAAGCAGCGCCTCTTAATTATTTACCCAGCCCGAGTGAAGAAACTTTGCGATCTTTTTATTGCTTGCGATATGATTTTGACGTGTAATGACGGGTAAAACAATGAATGGGGTTAGACGCTTGCGAGTCTACGCTGATAATGGAATTGTCGAGTCATCAGTGTCAGTGGCTTATCTGATAGAATCCTAGAACTATCTAAATATGATCAAGTTATACTCGTAAACGGCAGTGGCATCGTTTAGATAACAGCTTTTATAGTAATGTCAATAGGTGGGTTGTAAACATCGTATAGATAAAGGACAGAAACTTATATAAAGCACTGTAGGCACCATGTCAAGATCAAATGTGATTTAGATACGCGTGTGAAGGCTGATTGTGAAAGTGAAAAAATCGTACGGAACACGATATACATATATCCTTCAAGATGTCGGCTCTTTTAAACGCCACGGTACAGACCGTAGGCGACTCTGGGTTAACGTTCCAAAAAACGGATTACATAGTCTTCACCTTTATGCTCAGCATATCCGCGGCAATCGGTGTTTATTTCGGGTTCTTCGCGAAGAGCGCGGATACCACCGATGAGTACCTGATGGGTGGCAAACGCATGAAGACGCTTCCAATAGCCATATCTCTGGTGGCCAGTCAACTGTCGGCCATCTCGATAATGACCATTCCGGCGGAGATGTTTGCCTATGGCATAAATTGGTCCTTCAACGTGGTCTCCATGGTGGCGGTTATACCCATACTCAACTATGTTATAATACCTGTGTTCTACAACAACAACATAACCAACTGCTATGAGGTGGGAGTACAGTAAAGGATATATGTATATAGTTCATTTGTATACTCGTTCATAAAGTGAAAGCAATTTTTTGATATTTGTGCAATGTATGATTGCTGTGTCCGTCCGTCTGCTAGAGACTTGAAACTTGGCATATATACTCGTGCATATCCGCGTCAGATAAAGTGTTAAGATATTTTGGATACGCCCACTCTGTGCATGATAAATCGATATAATCTATATATCTCGCTCCTTGATGCATACAATTTTTTTTAATCAGATTACTGATGATTTCCTTAAATGATAAGAAAAAGGTATTTGACACGCCTTCGGGCGGTTTGGTCCAAAATATCCAAAATATCTTCCACAATTTTAGAACTAGGGGATAACCGTCTCCACAAATTTAAAAAAAATCGATATATAATTAAGACCACTTTTAACTGTTTTAAAGTCTTCTCATATTTGAACGAGTATTGCGCAATCGGTTACACCCGATTGAAACGTTCTTATTTGTGTTTATGATAGTATCTGGAACTGCGCTTTAATTCTGCCACTCGTAAGATGCAAACATTTTTGTTTGTGCTTTACCTGTTCCTTATGCTGCCCATCTTTATATTTCTGCCTTCTTTGGCTTTTGCACAAGGTAAGTTTAGTTTATATGTACAAATTTATATATGATGATAATTTCTTTCTCTCCAAAGTAACTGGACACAGTGTGCACGTTATCAATGTGATCGTTTGCAGCATTTGCGTTTTCTACACAATGATTGTGGGTACCCATTATATCATATCTTATCATATGGGTATCGTAAAAAATGTTTTCGAATTTTTATTAGGGCGGCATTAAGGCCGTTGTCTGGACAGATGTGGTTCAGGCCGGCATTATGGTTTTGTCCGTGGTGCTGGTGGGCATCATAGGTGCCCATCGCCTTGGCGGTCTGGGCGAAGTCCTGCGCATTGCCCACGACGGCGGTCGCCTGGATGTAAAGTAGGTTCCAACAAAGGCTCCTAGTTGCTAGCTATTCATTCGTAAAGTCCACTTGCAGCTACACGTTCGACTACAAAACACGGGCCACCTTGTGGAACTCATTAGCCAATGCGCTGTTAATGTGGACCAGCTATGTGGGCTTGAACCAGAGCTGTGTGCAGCGCATCGTCTCGCTGCCCTCGCTGGCGCACGCCAGGAAGTACGTTAATCCCAATCAAAATTTACTCGATTCAACTAATTGAAAATCGCTGCAGAGCTCTGTTGTTGTTTGGATTGGGCTTTGTTATCATCATAAGCATCAACTGCTTTACGGGCATTGTGATGTATGCCCGTTACCATGACTGCGATCCGGTTAGCCTGGGCCTGGTCACCAAGCTGGACAAAATGGTGCCGTATTTAGTGCAGGATATTATGGGCCATCTGACCGGCATGCCTGGCGTCTTCATCTCCTGCGTCTTTAGCGCCGCTCTGAGCACGCTCTCCGCCAGCATCAACTCCCTGGGCGGCATTGTATACTTTGACTACATCAAGCCCCATATTCACCATACGGAGCACAAGGCGAATATCGTTATGAAGCTATTCGTATTTTTTACTGGCATCTACTGTATGCTTGGCGGCATCGTCGTAGAGAAATTCGGTTCCATACTGCAGATTTGTTACTCCATTGGCGGCATTAACTTTGGCTCGGTGACTGCCGTCTTTCTGCTGGGCATGCTGGTGCCGCGGGTTCATGGTCGGGTGAGTACCTGTTGCATATGGCATAAATATCTAAAATTAAATTAAAATATCGGCTCTCCTTACAGGCGGTATTTTCTGGCGCCATTGCGAGCATTGTGTGCATGGCCAGCATTGTGGTGGCCAGTTGGGGGCGTCTTCATTATGCGACCATGCCCACCAGCATAGACAACTGTCCGGATCGGAATGCCACAGTTACCACAACAATATCCACTCTTTCCGAGTTGAATGCAACAATCAAAGTCGAAGCAATGGCAGCTTCTGGTTTCAACATATTAGATTTGTCCTTTAATTGGTATACAGTACTCGGCTTTCTGATCACCTGGTTGGTGGCTATTACGCTAAGCTATGTCATCAAGCCGGCGCCGGAGGACAAACTGGATCCCAAACTTTTGTCGCCAATTATAAAGTCATTTGTACAGTACGATCTGGCAGCAGCTGAAGAGCTGCCTGAGCTGAAGATCGATAAGCAACATGAAAAGCTAAAGGCATAAAATTTTGTTGTAGACGTAATTGCAGCTTATACAAAGACGATTAGCTAATAATTAATAATAAGCATCGTAAACATCTTATCGTGTGATATGTGTGTGCTGATACTGATACTGATACACAGAATGGAACAATTTACCTCATGTTGGCCAGCAAGTTTCGAATCTTAGATACATTTTTTTACGCATCTTATAAAGCCCCTATCTAAATTACCTGCTTAACGTGCGACGTGTTTTACAGATAACTAGATAACTAGTTTATTTTAATAAGTACGTTTCAGTGGGGTGTACCCGACAGCGCAGTACTCGTTCACAGTGTAATAAGAATAAAAATTAAATTTTTACAAAAACAAGGAAACAAAAATTGTATATATTTTAAATGCATCAGTTCAAAGGACAAATCATGACAATAATGCCATCATCAGTGAAAATCGGTTTGCTATTCGCAAAGTTATGGGAGTTTGAAATGTGGGAGCTATGGTTCCGGGAGCTTTATATGTCAAAATTTTTATACTCGTTCAGGAAGTGAAAGATATTTTGGATATATATGTACATTTGTGTACCCGTGTCAGATAAAGTATCAAGGACTTTGGGCTGCGCCCACTGGGGGCGTGGCAAACCGATAACACCTAAAATCGATAAAGTCCACAATTCTAAAGCTAGACGCTTTGGCATCTTATTCATTTAAAAAAAAATTTTTTTTTCAAAATTTGTAATTGCGATTTTTTACTTTTAATCGATTGTGTTAGTCATAATTAGTATAAAAATCAACATTAAAACCGATTCTGAGGGGATCAAATTTTTTGTCAAAAATCATGCCAAAATTGGCAAAAATTTTGACAAGTGAAGCTCTCGGAT
>SCDS01000304.1:105841-123537 GCA_004149465.1 Drosophila nigromelanica | reverse complement strand
TATATATATATATATATATATATATATATATATATATATATATAAAATAATAATAATATTAATTTTAAATGCATGTACATAGGTATTATGTTAATACGTAAATATGAAAATGATATAAGAAATTGCCTTCTATTCCAGTCAACTTTCTGGCGTTGCTATCATGTCCATTCCCGCCGAGAGTTACACATTTGGGTTCAACTTTATATTCAACGTGTTAGCCATGATTCCAACTTTACCAATTCTGGTATATATCATTGTGCCTGTCTTCTATGACAACAATGTCGTCAACTGCTATGAGGTGAGTGGGAATACTCGACTGTTTAATTACTTGCCAACTACCTAACCATTTCGCACAGTATTTGGAGATGCGCTTCAATAAACGCACTCGTCAGCTGGTGACTCTTACTTTCATTCTGAATCAGTTCCTGATGCTGCCGGTTTTTATGTTTGTTCCCTCGCTGGCCTTCGCTCAAGGTATGTGCACAGGAGTTTATATATGTATATATAGGTGTATTGATTAAGAATTGTGTTCATTTACAGTGACCGGCGTAAATATTCACTTAATCAATACTATAGTCTCGTCGATTTGCGTTTTCTACACAATGTTGGGTGGCATTAAGGCGGTCGTCTGGACGGACGTGGTGCAGGCTGGCATTATGCTGATCTCGGTGGTGATGGTGGGCGTGCTGGGCACTATGCGCACAGGTGGTTTGGATACGGTGCTCGAGTACGCCTCCGAGGGCGGACGTTTTAACTTCGAGTAAATCTTGAAAAAAAATCAACCGGCGCTTTCGACAAATGTAAAACCTTTCTTCTATGCAGTTTCAACCTTGATCCAAGGATACGTGCCACATTCTGGAGCGGCCTGGCCAGCGGTCTACTCATGTGGACGAGCAAAATTGGACTTGATCAGAGCTGTGTACAGCGAATTGTCTCCCTTCCCTCATATGCACATGCTAAAAAGTAAGCGAAGCCTAATTTACACCTTTTATCTACATATATCTATATGAGTGCTCTACAGATGTCTAAGTGTTGCGACCATTGGCTTTATAATTATCATGTTCTTCAACTCTTTTGCTGGCATTATAATGTTTGCACGCTATTACGGCTGTGATCCCATGCAGGCGGGCGTAAGTAGTCCGCTCTTCTAGTCCAATCTGATCCCAACTAATTGGTTGTTTTCTTGCCCACAGCTGGTCAGCAAGCCGGACAAAATGATGCCCTTCTTCATACAGGACATAATGGGCAATCTGCCTGGAATGCCGGGATTGTTCATCTCCTGTGTCTTCAGCGCTGCGCTCAGCTCGCTGTCGGCACATCTCAATTCGCTCGCCGGCGTTGTTTACTTTGACTATATTAAGCCCCGTATCCGGCATACGGAGGCACGGGCCAATGGATGCATGAAATTGGTCATCATCGGCATGGGTGCCTACTGTATTGCGGGCGGTTTCATTGTGCAGCGTTTCAACTCCATATTGCAGACAATGTGGACGGTCACGGGCATTAATATGGGCGCCGTTTTTGGTGTTTTCCTTTTGGGCATGTTAGTGCCCCGCGTCAATGGAAAGGTGGCAAATAGCAGCATTTTGTTCAGTGTGATCGTCATGCTGTGGGTCATAATCAATGCACAGCTGAACATTAAGGCGGGCCTCGTCAAATACGACGTTTTGCCGAATGGCCTGGATCAGTGCGAGGCGCGAGGCTTCGATACAATTTTGAATGCCATGTATGTGTTATAAGGACGACATTAGATACAAACATGGATAAATATTAACGTTTGAATGTTACCACTTGCAGGAATGTTACAACAACTACAGCAACAACACCAGCTAGTGCGGCACCGAAGAATGTGACCACTGCTTTTGGCAGCAATCGGGAGTTTTCGATCTATGACATATCATTTTATTGGTACAAGGTACTGGGCTCTATTCTAGTATTCGCCTGGGCAGTGCCCATGAGCTACGTGTGGCGATCAGACAAAAGCGAGAAGCAAAATCCAAAATTATATTCGCCATTTTTGCGCAACAATGTTCCCGAGCCAGAGTTGGAGTTGGAGGAGCTGCCACTGAAGGCGCCACTGACAACAAGTCAACAGGAAAATGTTGCTGCATAAGTAATTACATAGAATTAATTAAGTTAATACACAATGTTATCTCTCTTTTGTATTTTTAAAAGATTTATTTACAAAAGAATATTTAAATGAAGAGTTTCTTACACAGAAAGTATCCAGCTACTTACAAAAATGGGCAGACTGATTATTTCAGTTATGAAAAAAAGTTCCAAAATATTTTACGCTTTTGTTTTTTTTTTTTTGATTGTTTTGTTTTTTAAAATTTTTCATTGAAAAATATTACAGTACTACTCGTAATTTAGGTAAGATCGTGTGGAAAAGACTTCTTGCAAAGCAATTTGCATGCGGAATACAATTGATGCGTTATTTGATATAGGGGGTTTTCGTTTAAATTACATGACAAAATGTTAAAAACTAAATGCTTCAACGAGCAGTTTTCAAAATACAAAAATATATTCAGAAATTAAAAAAAAAAGATATATATGTTATATGTGTTGTTATAGCCAGGTAAGTGTGAATGGCATTGGTAAGGTTTTATGCTAATGTACTTAATTTCTTGAACCACGCATCAGTTGTTAAAAATCTTTTCTTAGGTTTTGAGTTGTCAAAATCGGTTTATAATATTATACTTGTATTAAAGATTATGTCTTATAATTTAAAAACATCTATTTTACATACATTTTTCAATAATGTATTTGATTTTTTGTTTCCAATTTAATTAAATTTACACATACATATTATTTATAGTTTGATGCTTTTAACAATGTGTGTGTGAGGAGGGTTGGGGTTATGTGTTGGCGGGTGTTAGTTTCTATTTGCGGTATGTGTTTGTTACTGTATATTGCGCATACAGATCAGCATTGAAAATCCAGCATCGATTACAGCCTAAGACGTTACTTATTTTAGCCAAAGACTGGAAGATGGTTAGTGAATTGCAATCGTACCTTTTTAGTGGTTTGAGAATAAAAGAAAACTTGACAATGGAAACTGAACTCAACCTGTTTTGCATGAGGCGCGCCCCAGATTAGGAAAACCTATAGATATTTTCTATTTTGCTTATTTGTTGGCGGCATCTTCTTGAATCAGGTCGACGCTACATTTGTACACGTTCGGCACGTGCTATAGTTATTGGTTTTCATTATCATTATCATCATCATTATTATTAATATTTTGTTGCTGCTTAATTGCAGACCTGCGGCGTTACATGGTTTTCACCATCTTCGGTGGCACTGTTAACGATCTTCGGTTCACCTGCAAGAGGTTGTTTTATTATTAAAATATTAATATTATTTAAAGCCATATATATTGACTTACCATTGTCATTGTGCTCGGATTTGTTTTCACAATTTACCTGCGGCTCTTTAACGGCTTCTGCTGCTGGCGGCTCCGTTTCAACGGAATCCACTGGCTCAACCGGCGCAGCTACCTTGCTAACATCATTGCTGGCAGGTGCTTCATCAGCTTTGGCTGTGTTGTTCTCTGCAGATGTGATTTTCACTTCACTTGCACTAGCTTTATTTTCGACTGGTGCATCCTCCTTGGCTTCGGTGGCCGATTCAACGACTTCAGTATTGCTTGTTGCTGTCTGTTCTGTTTTGGAATCGTCGGTGGCGGCGACAACGGGCGCAGTCTCTTTGACTGGTGATATGGGTTCGGCAGTTTCGGCGCTGACTTTCGCACTCGAATCTACCTCCATGGGTTCCGGTGTTGGCTGCTTGGCGGGTTCAGCGGACTCGGTGTTTAACTGCTCCTTCTTATCTCGGGATTCTTTCGATTCGATATTTTCCCTAATAGTTTCTGTACTACCAGCAGATGCGGAGGTGTCGGAGGATGTTGTGTCAGCGCTGGGCTGTTCCGGGCTTGGCTTCTCCTTCTCATCATCGTCCACTTCCATAGCTGAGTCGGAAGCTGGTGCAGCAGCAATAGCTTCACTTTTCGATGGGCTTTCAACATTTGTTGGTTCCTCGGATTTTGCCACTGGCTCGGGTGTTTTCTCCTTCACTTCGGGTTCATTTACGCTTGATATGTCGTGGTCAACATTGTTTTGTTTCTTCTCCTGCGCAGCAGGCACCTCGGTAGCAGCAGAATCGGGTTGATCCTTAGACTCGGTTACCTTGGATGCAGTTTCCTCAGATTCTGTGGCCTTGGTTTCGGAATCTTCTGTGCTCTTGACATCTTCTTTGCCTTTGACAACAGCTTCCTTGGGCTTCTGTTCCTTTTCCACCTTCTTTCCTTTCTTTGCTGCGGCCTTAAGGGTGGAATATCAAGTTAGATAGAGTTTATTAATGTAGTGTTCGTTAACTTACGTTCACTTTAACTGATTCGGCTGCCTGCACCGGTTCCGGCTCCTCCTTCTTAGCTGGTTTGGATTTAGTTGTCTCTGGGTCGACATCTTCTCCGCCGCCCACATCCAATTTACGTGCGCCACGCCCCTTTCCTCCGCTTTTCGTTGTCGATGGCGATGTTCGCGCCTTTTTGCTCGGTGGCGGCGTTACGGTCTCAGATGCTCGCGTTGGTGTGCCACGCGTACTGGACCGGGTTCGACGTCCGCCTTCCAGCTCCAAGCTGCCACCCATTGTCCGCACCAGTTCCTCACTCTCGCGCTGAGCCCGCTCAATGAAGGAGCGTCGCTTGGGCGTGCGTTTCTACAATGAATGTTTACAAACACATATAAAAACAATGCACGATATTCGAACATGTTGCTGTTGAGGCTCACGAGATTCGAATGAATTCAAGTGAAACCAACCAACCATTAACCCGTCTGTCCATTCAAAATAAATAAATGTCCGATCTGCAGCGCAACATATGAATGCCTCACACGAACACTTACACATACATACATGCATGCTTGCATGTACTACAAAGTACAGCAAACAACAAAAAGTCGAAAAGAGAACAAGAAAAATAAAAACAAACGAGAACGAGACAGACGCGCGCGCAGCGGCAAAACGTGTACAAAAGAGAGTACCGATTGCTTGCAGCGAGTGTACCATGCGACATACAAAAATAAATACACACGCACACGTATACACACACAGATACGGGGGATGTTGGGAAAAGCGCGCGCACACGAGGGCAACAAAAAAATTAACATCAACACGAAACAGTGTAAAATGCAGTACACACTTTATTTAGGTGTGTGTGTGTGTACTTTGATTATTTTGGAAAAATACTGCGTGAGTGTGACCAACACTTTCACAAATAATGCGCACGCTCTTCCAGATAATTCTGTTCGTCACAGTGCGAGTGGGAAGGCTGCAAAGCGCGCTCTTATCGCACGACCCCCGGTGTTAATTATGACTGCTTCTATATAGATAGGTACGCAAGCACACACACATGTGCATGTATGCATGTTTTTCTAAACACTTACGGGTGTCTTCTTCTCATCCGCCGCCGGTTGGAGTGCTGAATCTTCATCGTTGTTGGCTTTCGACTCTACAACGGCTTCGGCGTCCGGTTTCTGTATACTAGTTTCGTCCGACATTTCGATATCGAAGTTGGTCTATATATTCAAATCGCTTACAAAATACAATTATTTGTATTTTGCAATGTTTTTGCTTTCAGTTGAAACGCTTCGCTTTAAAGTAGCGAGTGCTCTCTTTCTCTCTTGTTATTTGCTTTCGCACTGGGACAGCTATTCAAAGAAACTAGCAGGTATATTACGCACACATATATACATACACACGCCACGCTGAACGCGCAAATTTTTTAAATGCTATTTTCGCTTAGTTCGCACAAAAACAAACAAATTAACTTATCGACTTTAGCACCGGTGTGCATTTAATTACTGTTTTCAATAATTTTCGCTAGAAAATACGCGATATTTCACAGTTTTTCAACGTTTTCTCGCCAAGCTAAAGATAAACGTAACCCAACAACTGGTCTATTTGCTTCTTCTTAAATACAAGTGTTGCATAGACACCATTTATGGCGGCCTTTTTTTATTAGTGTTGCAAAATGCGTAACTTTTACTGTGGCGGTCGGTCGAGAAAAATTATCGTTATTGCACTTGACAAATTTCCACGAGGCAGGCTGATTTTGTTTGCTGCTCGTTATTTACATTTATATACTTAATTCGAATCGAGATGGTCTCCCAGGAGCAGATTAAAGCCATTGGCGGAGTACTGAACAACAAGGAGCGCCCGCTTAAAGAGCGTTTCCGAGCGCTCTTCACGTTAAAAAACATCGGCGGCGGCATTGCCATCGAGGCAATAAGCAAAGCCTTTGACGACGATTCCGCTCTGCTGAAACACGAGTTGGCCTACTGCTTGGGACAGATGCAGGACACTCAGGCGGTGGCTATACTGACCAAGGTGCTCCAGGACACCGCGCAAGAGCCCATGGTACGTCACGAGGCGGCTGAGGCCTTGGGCGCCATTGGCCATTCCGAGGTCCTGCCCATACTTGAGAAGTACAAAGAGGACCCGGTCATTGAAGTCGCCGAGACGTGCGCCATTGCGCTGGACCGTGTACATTGGCTGCAAAGCGGACAGCAGGTGGAGGATAACAATCCATATGCATCAGTGGACCCATCTCCGCCGACAGCAGGCACAAAGAGCGTGCAGGAGCTAAAGGACATTTACTTGGATCCCAAACACAGCCTTTTCGATCGCTATCGCGCTATGTTCAGTTTGCGCAACCTGCGCACCGAGGCGAGCGTGCTGGCCCTGGCCGAAGGACTTAAGGACAAGTCCGCTTTGTTTCGTCACGAGGTTGCCTTCGTTCTGGGCCAGCTGCAGGAAGCGTGCAGCATACCGTACTTGCAGGAGAATCTGGAGGATCGCCTGGAGAATGAGATGGTACGTCACGAGTGCGCCGAAGCGCTGGGTGCCATTGCCACCGAGGAGTGCATACAGATATTGAACCGCTATGCAGATGATGAGAAGCGTGTCGTCAAGGAGAGCTGTGTAATCGCCTTGGATATGTGCGAGTACGAGAACAGCCCAGAGTTCCAATACGCCGATGGCTTGAGCAAGCTCGATGGCACCAAGTGATGCTAGTTTTTAAGGCAGTTAATCATTGTATATAATATTTGTAAATTTATACTGTATGCGTATTATTATGGGTATGCTTTTGAATCTAATCTACACATCGGCAAGATAAACTATTAGAGAACGTGACATTCAACGCGTTTCACCGGATGATTCATTTGATTATTATGAGGGATATTTTTATATGCATACATTAGGTATGCGGTACATTTACACAATGACGTAATAAAAAAAAGAATGTAGTGTATTCATTTAGAAGGTTAAATAATACATAGCTTTAATTCGTTTATTTGAATTTGAGCGGCTCTTCTATTCATTACAGGTGTGACCATAGCTCAAAAATTAATTTCGTTTCTAGTCAAACTGCTGTGAGCTGTTACTTAAAAAGAGTGCTGGTAAACCCTATCGGTGTTATAACAATTGTACCAATTAGTGCTTCCAGGGATGCCATTACGCAAATTGTGTGTTGGTAAATATCCACAGTTTTGGTACACTTGTACCAATTATGACCATCGAGTTGTGAGCAGGAACTGCGTGTAAATGAATAAATCGTATAATAATAAGTGAATGAAAGCGTTAAATGCAGCATAGAAACGCATTTGAAGTGACACAAAAGAAAATGTGATAAATACGTAGCAGACAAAACGCATCGAAAACCTGAAAATGCACATGAAAAAAACGTGTGGCCAGCAACTTTGCTGCGACTGCAGCAGCGGAAAATAAATTACATACACACGCACACAGCTGCCTGTGTATACATAATATGAAATATTAAATTCTAGGGTTAAAAGTGCAACGAAGTCAGAGTCTGCCAACAAGCCTTTAATGTATACAACTTGTGCTTGTTCGAAAATAAATCTGTAGCCAAATGTGAAAACGCAATTTCCTCACAAGGAAAATTGATATATATGTATGTGCCAAAAAATAATAAAAATAAAACAGCAATTCTCCAACCACCGCGCGTGTTTAGTTACGTATACATTTTGTGTTGTAAACAAGTTATAGCGATAACAAGTAAAAAGTAACAATGTCCAACAAATACGCTTGTTTGCTTTATCTTGTGGCGCAGCTTGCTCTAGGTATGTATATGTATTGAGCATAGTTTGCATATATGTATATATATATATTTATATAGTTATATATGTATATGTATGTTTGTTTGTACGTAACGACTTGCTGTCGATATTATTTACACTAGTTCCGCAAAAGCGAAGAGCTTGGCGCGTGCTTTGTAGTTGTTCTCAGTGCGCTTTGCCTTTGTTTTCAATTATGCGATATGTCTATGTGCGAGTGTGAGTGAAATGATTTCTTTGAATGGATGACGTTGCATTTGAAACTTGTTGTTTGTTCGTTCGCGTGGGTGGAAAGCTCTTTAGTTTCAGTGCCGCTCTCTTACTCGTGATATTGCTCGTGCTCTTTCCATCGCTGCTGTTGTTGTTTCTTTATTTTCAACAAGCGCCACTTTAAACTCGTCCTCTTTCAAGCTGTATAATGTGCATGCTTATGTATCTGCTTTACTAGTGTAAAGTATGCCTACTCCCTCCCGCACACAGGGACATATGTTGTGTTCATAGGCACATGCACATATCCGATTACCCGTGCACAGTGGGGCTGAACATGTTTTAATTGATGCTAATTTGTATATGTTAATGAATTCAAATTGAAGGTTTTGTCTGGGGTAGTTGATATTTAAAAATTAAACTAAAAATAATGTGAATTTTATTTTGTTGTTTATTTTTTTATTTTTCAAGTATAAATTTGTTACAAAACCGATTTAATCTAAACATTTAAAATATGTATGGAGTTTCTTTTTTTTTTTTGTATTCTGACATTTGCTCTCTGAAAATTGATTAAAACATATAGAATGTATCCCACTGTGCGGCACAGAAAATCTACTCACACGTGGATTTAAGCGCGAATTGCGCCCACACGCATGCATACACTTATTCCCAACACATATAGACAGACACAGAGAAGCAGCAGCAGTTGCAGCTTCATGGGGGTGATATGGCTAGGTTGGCCAGTGAAGCTAATTTTGTAAGGCTCCCCTCTGCACGAATTGGGGTTGCGTACCGTTGGCTGTAGCCTGTTGGTTGTGGAAAGTTCTGCATTTGACTTTCAATGGCAACGCTCATTGAGGACTCCCCGCTGCAGGCAGCTCTAGTCCATTGGGATTTGGGTTGCAATTGGGGTCGTTGGTCCGCAAGGCGTGGATACGTGATATGTTTACAAAGGCGGCCGGCAGAGTCCATTTAACCAACTTATTTTATAAAGCCATCCATTTGCATATACTGACTTGTTTTGTCTCCTTTTTGCGGACAGCCTGCTGTTTGCTGCAAGTGGCCAGTGGCGCCATCCTGCCCGAGGGCCACAACGTTAACTGCGAGCACTATGACGAACAGCATTGCAATACGCGCAATGATTGCGCCATCACCATAGAACGCTGTCAGGTGGAGGGAGACAAATTTCCCAGCTGCTACGTTCTTTGGAGCGCCGACGAAGTGACGGGTATGTTGCTGCCTCATTTATATGCATATACAACTTTACTTTCAACAGTTTTGATATTTATTTTTGTTTTTATTTGCTGCAGGCATCGAAAAAATCAAAATGAAGGGCTGTTTCACGGACATGCACGAGTGCAATCAGACCGCGTGCGTTACTCACGCCCAACCACGGCAGGGTAGCATACATTTCTGCTGCTGCAAGGGCTCGATGTGCAACTCGCAGCACAAATGGATACCAACTATCACGGAGGCAACAACACAAGGTGCGACTGATTTCTTTTTGGTGCTATTTTCTTACTTACTGCGCGCTAAATTTACCCCAATTTTGGGGATAACATATTTTTCTCAACTCGTTGCCTCGTTTTTATTGCATACTCAAATTGCAACGCACAATCAACGCGACCCTTGCAACGGTTTTTCGTGTTAACGAACTCTCCATGCAATGTGGAGTTGACTCTCAGCAGTTTCACAAGCTGCCGCGTGTGATGCAAATTCCCTGTGCCCTACCTAACATTTTCCTGCACCCTCTGAGCACTTTTTTATTGCTGATTTCTTTTTTTTTTGTATTTTGTTTTGATTTGAGGGTGGCTTTGCTTTTGCTTTGCATGTATCTTTTGTGCCTCTCACTGTGTTGTTTTTATTTTTTGTGCTTAGCTCCCTTTTATCTTATATATACGAGTGCATAAAGAGATGCCAAATTGGGGGCGAACTTTCGTTTTTTCGTTTTTCGTTTTGCTTATGAGCCAGGCAGTCAACCCTGTGCCAACTACAGGTGCCACTTGAGATGTTGTTCACCTGTAGAAGGCGTTAACAGAGCTGTTTATATAATGTATGTATATGTATATATATATGAAGTATATATATAATTCCTGTGGGATATCACGCAACGTAAACAGTTGGTCCTATTTGAATTGAAGGATTTTATGAAAATTCCTTATTGTGAATTGTATTTGGCTTTTATTTGCAGTGCCCAAAGAGAAGACCCAGGACAACAATAATGTAACCTTCTATATAATTTGCTCTTCAGCATTTGCCGTCCTGGTGTTATCACTTATATTTAGCTTCATCTTCTATCGACGCCTCAAGCAGGTGCACTTTAATGAGATACCCAAGGTAAAGAGCTGCTTTGATTTACTTTCCTGAAAAACAAATCAAATTCCATTTTCCTTTTAGCATGAGGCTGAAATCACCAACTCATCGCCGCTGCTTAGCAACCGTCCGATACAATTGCTGGAACAGAAGGCAAGCGGTCGATTTGGCGATGTCTGGCAGGCCAAGCTGCATGGCCAGGATGTAGCCGTAAAAATCTTTCGGATGCAGGAGAAGGATTCGTGGACTACCGAAAATGAGATTTATAAACTTCCACGTATGCGTCATCCCAACATTTTAGAGTTTCTCGGCGTTGAGAAGCATTTGGATAAGCCCGAATATTGGCTAATATCCACATATCAGCATAATGGCTCTCTCTGCGACTATCTAAAGTCGCATACAATTACTTGGCTGGAATTGTGTCGCATAGCCGAGTCTATGGCAAATGGGCTAGCGCATTTGCACGAGGAGATACTGAGCAGCAAAACGGAGGGCCTAAAGCCATCCATAGCTCATCGTGACTTTAAATCGAAGAACGTACTGCTCAAGGACGATCTAACGGCCTGCATTGCTGATTTTGGACTTGCTATGATCTTTCAGCCAGGGAAGCCGTGTGGCGATACGCACGGCCAGGTGGGCACACGTCGCTATATGGCACCAGAGGTGCTGGAGGGTGCAATTAATTTCAATCGCGATGCCTTATTGCGCATCGATGTCTATGCTTGCGGATTGGTACTGTGGGAAATGGTCTCACGCTGTGATGTTGTGGGACCCGTCGGCGAGTATCTGCTGCCCTTCGAGGCAGAACTAGGACAACGACCCACACTCGATGAGGTGCAGGAAAGTGTCGTGATGAAAAAGTTGCGTCCACATTTGCTCAACACCTGGCGCGCCCATTTGGTAGCTATATGAAATGCACGGTGTTTTAATTTAAGATGTAACTATCTGTGATTTGCAGGGTCTCAGCATATTCTGCGACACCATGGAGGAGTGCTGGGATCACGATGCCGAGGCACGTCTTAGCTCCTCCTGCGTGATGGAGCGCTTTGCGCAACTCAACAAGTATCCGAATACGCAGTTGCTCATCAAGAACCATACCAACATTGAAGACGCAAAAGAGACAACAAATTGCTTATAGAAGCGGTACTAAATCACAGTCAACGCCCGTTGGTTGTGATTTGAGCCCCCGAACGTCACGTCGTCTTTTTTATTTTTTATATTAAACCATTTAGTTTTACATTAGTATTGTGCAAGGGCAGCTTTTATGAACAAAACACACAAATTCATTTGAATAAGTGTATTAAACTGCAATCAGCAATTTGGCAGCTGCCATTTATAAATAGATTCACACGACCCCTGCGCCCGCCCCTCCTAGACATTAGCTTAGTTTAAGCTAAACAGAACAAAACATTACATGTGGGCTACACTAGAGATTATTTGAGAGTTTTTCAAAAATATATCTTTTGCCTGAGCAATCTTAAAAATGCAAAATTCTCTAGACGCACGTTAAAATAATTATGTTTGTAGCTCATCTCACAATAATATCATCGACTGATACCTATATACACATACGTACATTTAATTGTTTTTGTTTTAAGTTCGTTTGAATATTGCCCAGAATTTTCATTTTTGTAAAACTGTAAGCTGTTGAATTATTTGCCAAGCCCAGCCATTTCTGGTCGCTGTCCTTTTCATTTAAGCATAGATAAAATGTCTACATAGTATAACTACAGGTTAAGTTTAAAGCTATTTTAATTTTAATTCTGTACACGTATCGTTTTCTTTGCACATACATTTAATTTAGGTGTGCTTTACTGTTGTATTTTAAATAAATATTTTAAAATTTTTTTATAAGATATAAATTGAGATTTGCCTTATTGTTTTTTTTTTGTTTACGTTTTTTCTATTGTAGTGCCAATATACCCTATACGCACTTATACATACAAACATGTTATAGCAAACACAAGTATATATAGACACATACACTTACATACGTTTATTCATATGTAATTCTACTGATCAGTACAAGAAACACCTGAAGTTTTCAAATGAAAGTTTCTTTTTAATGAACATAATATCTAAGAGCATATACGATATACCCTACGATACACATAAAAACTTACGCAAAAACAACACGCAGACTTAGCAGACTTCTAAAGCACACTGACTTATAAAGCTAAAACGAATTGCGAGCTAAACAAGTTAAGTAAAATGTAAGACATACTTCCAGTACGTATGTTAAATATTGTTTATTCGGCACAATCGTGTACATAATGCATGACTGGGGCAACGTTAGATATAGTGGTAAGCATGAATATCTACAAAATAATTGGAGTCAAAGTTTATGATGTGAATTTAAAAAGAAAGTTAAAAAATTAAAAAAAAAAAACAACCATTGGAATGTTTTACTTGACTGTTAATTCCAAAAAGAAAATAATCTACTACATATTGAATATCGTAATTTGTTTAAAATGTATGCGATAAGCGATATACATATATACGTAGGTTTAAAAAAATTATACAAATATTCGAGAACAGACACATATAAAATCACAATCATAATTTCTTTATAACGGATTCGATTTGCTACATACTGAAACTTGCATTTAATAAAGCATTAGCTATAAAAAAAAGAAAACAAATACGTGCAATTTACGAAACAAACAAAGCTTCATTACCTGATTTTAATTCTGAGTAACTTACATAATTTAATATGCAACATGATAATAGAATTAATTTTGTTATGGCTTTAATTTTTTTGAAATTTTTTTTAATGGTGCTGGAAATACATAGGAACAATAATTTTCAAGTTGGTTGAATCATATAAGTATTATTGAAAGCAAATGCAAGCAGTATTCAAATCAAGAATGCAGTCAAAACAATATATGTATATTGTTCATCACAGTAGTTTGTTACATATCAGCTGGCTATGGTTACGCATGAAAGATACATATTTTGGCACTCAAATAGTTGAAATACAATTAGATACAATTTTGAAACATTTTGTGTAATCGAATTTCACAGAACTCTTTTGATACAGTTATACAAACAGTCCAACTGGTATTCACATAAATAAGATACTGGCAGATCGGTACAGTAAAGGAAATATTGATTATCAAAAAACATTAAACAAAAGATCATCATAAGTGTTTTAAAAACAAATTACGTTTAAAATTTTATAAAAAAAAAATTATTAAAGTCACGTATATACTGTACATGAGTATGAGATATCAAATCTAATGTATACAGACATAAACAGTTCTTTGATAGTAATGGATTTAAAATAAATGCTTATCAAGCGTTTTAAATAAATAAAAAAGCATTTTAATTATTTTTAATATTTCAGAATATCATTAAAAGTTTTCAAACTAACTAAGACACAGTTTAGTTTGGTGTTGGAGCCCCGATATCCGATATTACCTTCATGACTGGATAACTTAGACAACACATTTAAACAGTAAATAAGTATATTTGGGTATTTATATTCCAATTTACGTTCCATTAAAAATCAGCTTGTATGCAATTTTTCTTTATTAGTATAATCGCTGCAAACGCAAAATATAAATTTGCTAGGTTGGTTCACGGTTCGAACCAATTCTTCGCCCTTTGTTTTGGTTCGTAGCTTTGGTTCTTATTATAAATTAATAGTGACTTTGGTTGAAACCTTGGATGAAATATAATTTTCTTTTTTATTTACTTAATATTTAAACTATTTAGTTCGGGGATAGGTTAAGGAGATTTATGCAACTGGTTCGGTAAACGATTTGAAAAGTATTGTAGTTCCGGGTTCGAACCGATTTAAAGCCCGTTAACAGTCCTAATTAAAAAGTAATAACGCCCAAAATGTTCGCCTTCTTTCTTTATTACAACTTTTAATGATTCACACGATACGTTATACGTATAATACGTTTTGAATATATATGAGTACATAAATTTTAAATAGAACTGAATTAAAAGACACTAATAAATAACTTTACATTTTAGGGATATACAAAGAGTTCAAACTCGATACTCTTCTAATAAACATAAGTATGTATATATGTTTGTAGTAGAGGAATATATATTGCTCCTCAGGTATAGCTTATGGAGCAGACAATATGAGTTACTTACTATAATTTAATTTGCAATGTATTTACGTATACTGAAAATCAATTTAATTCAAATTAAATTAATAAATTCTTGTTGTATGCTTAGTTAGTAGAAATGAATAATTATTTATGGTGTTTGCTCAATATAGTTTTAGACTTTGGACCATTTCAGTTGTAGTACTATTTGCCTCATTCCATAATTATCAGACTTATCCCAACTTTCCGTTTACTGAATTAATACTATATTATAAATTGTGTGGAAAAAAATCGACCTCTATAAAACGCTAACGTGTAAAGTTTTCCAACAATATTCCGAGTCCTGTGCGTTTTGTATGGGTGTGTCTTACTAAAATAGATTCCGATACACAATTCGTTATATATGTGTATTATATATATATGTGTGTGTGTGTATATGTAATAATAATATATATTCATTATTATTGGGGCTCTGTAACAAATGGAGCATACATATATCTCTAGGTTATAATTTTTTACAGACACACAATACAAATATGACTACTGTAAGTACTTATTAAGTTTGTACGATATGTTTGTCTAGGGAATTGGTATTGAAAAGGGAATACTTGCAGCTATATAGTTATTTCAATTGGAATTCTATGTACTTGTATGCTGTTTGGGACGGTTTCTAGGTTCGTAAAGCGAATGCACTAGTTGAAACTAGTTACTTAGTTGGGCAAAGGAGGTGTAAACATTTTTCTCATTGAGTACGAGTATAAGTACAAGAATATAGTTATATATGTAGTATATATATATAGTATATGCATATATAAAGTGCTGATCAAGTGTGCGCCTCAATAGGGCTCATCCTTGTTGCCCGATACGCCACATTTGGAGCGCAGAATGGCGGCCAGTCGCTGAGTGAGCGGCTCTGTGGGTGACTCCGAATCGCTGCACGATGCCGATGGCACCTTGTTGCCTGAAATCGGTGATATATATCGCTAAGTATACAGATCAACATCGGCGGTAGGGCAGCGCTTACCATTGCTCACATCCAAATCTGTGGCACTTGTCTCCTTGTTGCCAAATTGCAAATTGACTGGCACAATGTCGTCCTCCTCCTCCAGCAACAGGCTGGAGTAGGAGTGCGTGGTATTGTCGCTGCGACCGCCACCGCCGCTGGATGAGTTGCGCGAGGAGCCCGAGTCGTTGTGTGAGTGCGAGTGGGATGTGTGCGCTGCCAGGCTGTCAACGGCAGCCGGGTCCTGTTGCTCGTCAATGGGCAAGTCGTAATCATCGCCGCTGCTGCTCTCCTCCTCCACATCAACGTTGTCAATATCATCGTCGTCATCATCGTCCCCATCGTCGCCATCATCGTCATTATCCTCATCATCGGTGCAATTGTTGTGGCTGCTGCTATTGCTGTGGCTGCTAACGCTATCCTCCTCGCAGGGTGCCTCCAGATCCAATGCCAGTTCAGGTGATGAGGATTTATTGTAGTTCTCGTCGCTGTCGCTCGACGCAGCCACTGCAGGACACACGATTTATTAACTGATATCGTGCTTATAAATAGTATATGGCCTTACCACGCAACTTGTCCAATATGAGGGGATAGAACTCTTTGGCCGTTCCATTGTTTGGCTCGTACTGCAGAACTGTGCGAACATTGAAATATTTGTATTTGAAAGAAAAAAAACTCGATAGATAATATTCTATTATTATTATTGAGGCTGTAGCACTCACTCAGTTTGCAGTATTTTAAAGCCTTCTTGTAGTCCTTGAGCATGACGGCAGACAGAAACTGCAATATCGAGAAAATTCTGAGCATGAGATTGCGTCAAATCCTTTAGAAACCCATAGTGACATGCAAAGTTATCAGCCCAACAATGGCCTGGCCCATTGGCCCACATTGGATCGAGCGCAAAAAAGCAACAAAATTTGAATGGGCTCAAAGTTAAATGCGCTTGAAAAACAATTTAATAGCAATCAATAAGCCAGCGCACAAAAGCAACTTTCAGTAATCCGCTTGAAAGGATTTAAAATTAAATTTAGTCCTCTCTCGTCTGCTGGCAGCGCCGCAATTTGCATTTGAATACATTTCACATTTGTGTGCAGCTTACCTCGGCGAGAAATTCAGTGGGTGCTGATATGCTCTCATCGGCATCTGTGTACTCGGAAAGGCTCTGGCTGAGGTCCTCAGAGGAGGCGGATGTGGGCAGCGTGGCAGCTGCTGCGGCAGCTGCAACAGCCGCGGCCCCATTCATTATATTTATATTATTTGCCGTGTTCATAGCTGTTGTTGTTGCCGCTGTGGCAGCCACATTATCCGTGTGGCAGCTGCTGGTTGCATAGACGCCATTGCCATTTGATTTGTCCATGTGCAGCAGCTGCAATCAGCAGGCACGCGTTTAATTTAAGTAATTATAATTATATTCGAACACTGGAATACTCACATTTGACATGGTTTTATGTAAGGCTCTGCACAGTTCTCAATTCTTTGCGATAATTTCTAAGCAACCATTATCTGGGGATTGTCTGCAATTAAAAGAATAAATATTATACTGCAGAATATCGACCTGAACCAAGCGCTATTAAATCGATTTGCAACACAGTTGCTGCAAACGAATCGAAAGTCTTGATTATCACTAATTGGATAACGCTTCCGGTGACCTTTTCGAACTAACCAAGTTCTGCCTAAAGCGAGCACAGAGGCAAAAGAAAACGCTATAAAAGTTTACCAAAGTGCGAATTCCGAATGTCAAATGCTAATTCCAAAGCCACTAGATAAATGCAGCTCGACGCCATGCACAGCAGCCTATTCATATAGACATTCATGCATTTGCAAATCTAGTACATATAGTATATAGTATATACGTTTACATTCACTTTCGACTCAAAGGGCTCCGCAAAGACCACAGACGAGGCCACACAGATATATATTGGGAAAGTCTGCGGCGAAAAAGCGAAATCAAAGTGTGGGTGGTGATGGGGGGGG
>SCDS01000304.1:0-105836 GCA_004149465.1 Drosophila nigromelanica | reverse complement strand
GGGGGGGGGGGGGGGGGGGGGGGGGGGGGGGGCCGACTAGTTGAACAGAGTTAACGTAGCGCTGCACGCGAACATATTTATGCCCAGTAAAATAGCTATAAAGGGTATTTTAAGTATATATGTATATATGTATAAAGAAAAAAAAAAACAGAAAAATAAAAAACATAATAAAAATAAATTTAAAAATAAATAAATTTGAATATACATTCTAAAAAATATGTATGTTAACAGTTAACAAATTACATCAATAGATTTTTCAGGGTATTTTCCATTCGAGCATGCATTGTGTGCGCGGTTGCTGTCTTGTTATTTTCATTGGCAACTAGTGTGAAATGGAAATGCAAGAAATTGTTTACGTTTTTGGGGCTTAATTGGCGCTCGACATGCGCCACTCATATAAAACGCCTGCAGTTATGCTACAAATATTTGTTGTTTATGCAGTCTGTGCTTTCTGCGTGTGTGTTTGTTCATTCAGTAATTGAAAGTTGTATATGGAATTTACTCACAAGCCTGACATTGCGCCTTTGTGCCGGTACGCTAGGACTTGCCGATCTTTAGCGCACACTGTCAAGGACTTTCATATGATTTACAGCACGACAATCCTTTGATTTACTTTATGACTCTAGGCTGCAGTGCAGGGTTGCAGTAGCAAAGTCTATATATATATAAGCTGCTACATATAATATATCCTAATTGATGGCAGATTTATGAGTCTCTATAAAAGCTGTCCCTCTGTCCACCTGGCTCCTAACTCACAGCGTTATATACTGTTTTACTGCTGGCCGTCTGTCCGAATTACCCTTAATTACATGATGTCCTGGCGTTTGTATTGAATTCTAATTGCTTTCAGTCTGCTTTGGGGTCGCTGTCGCTTCGCCATGTGTCGGTTACGGTCTTTGCAAACAGCACGTCACTCACTCAATTGTCTGCGATTTGTTTGTTTGTCGGTTGATCCTTTATTCTAGTATTTGTTGCTGCTTCTGCTGTTGTTGTTCTTTTAACATTTTCAAAATGTCAGACTTGTCTGGCCCGTCGGCTTGGCCGTGACTGTCATGCAACTGCATATAAATGTAATTCGCGTGTGTTTGCAGAAGTTTCAATAGCTGCCGATGAGTAAGTTTATTTTTTGGCTCACTTTGGCCGCTGAAAACGGCCTAAAATTGTTACCTAAATATTATATATACTTTATACATAAACAACTTTTAAAATTAAGATTAGTTTTATTTTAATTTGCAGGAATTTTGAACAACTCAAATCTATCAAATAATTTATACACTAACCAATGTCGCCCAATGTCCTTATTTGGATAAACATGATTTATTTTGAGCTGGGCATTTTAATATTTGAAATTACCCAACGATTTTTAAAAATAAGCTTAAAATTTGATATTTTATTGTCACGCATTTAAACACAATCAGTCAATCAATCATGTTTTTTAAATGTCTTTATAAAATTTAGCTAAAACTTTTATTGACCACATAAAAAATTATTCTCAAAATTGCGAAAATTGGCACTTAAAAAAAATCCATAAAAATTTAAGTTTATAAAGAGCTTCAACTATAGCTTGATTAACAGGCAATTTCATTTAGGCGGCAGCTGTTGCCTGTCCCACGCACAACATTTGCAATTTGAAGCAAATGCTTGTGGCAGCCGCGGGGGCATGCAACGTGGGAGTGGAACAGTTGCGTGTGACGTAGCAAAATGACTTGCATAATTAATATGCCTGCCGGCAAATCGAGTTTCTAATGTTTGCTGTGGCCAGGACACTCAAGTTGATGAATTATTGCACAAGCCTTTTGAATGCAAACAAATTTAAGGCCAGCGAGCCATGAAGTTAAATCTTGGATATATATATATATATGTGTATGCAAGTGTGTGTGTGTGTGTATGTGTGTGTCTGTGTGTTTGTCGGGGTCACATGTCGGTCACAGCGCAGTTACAGGCAAACAAAAATAAAATGGACGACGGCCGCAACCAGTGTATGTCCCGTTGTAAACGAATAATTTGCTTGTAGACTACAAAAAATAAATGGCGAAAAATAAACGGAAAACCCTTTGGCGACAACATTGCCGCCACGCTGCGAATATGTTTGCCAAATTGCTGCGATATGGCCAAAATAAATACTGGGGCGTGGCATAAGCAAAGTCGTTTGCCAAAAGCCGGTTAAATAACCTGAAAACACTTCATTGCCTTTGGTTAGTTCATTAGACGGAAACAACAAAATTACAGTTACTTTTCATTGTCACGCCCCACAGCTAACCGGCAATTAAATATCTATATATTCTGTTTTCTATAGGTATTAGGCCTATTGTTGTGTCCTGTTTTCATCCTGACAGCGATAAATGTCACATGGCATACTTCAATAAAAACGAATTTATGATGTTCATCAAAACGACTTTGAAAACTATTATGACATTTTCTGTTTGTGTTTCCCTTACATCAGCTAGCTTATAACTATTCGGACTATTTGGCTCTGAGGGTTGTTATAACAGCGTCCAAATTGCATGATTATAATGATCATATTACGTTTTTGGCGTTTGTTGCACTTACTTTTGCCGCACTTTGACAAAGTGGCACTCAGAAAAGTATGCTACGATTTAAGGAACCCGCCACAAAAGTGTGCTGTAAAAATTTAACGTGCTTTCAAGGTTTACATTAAGCTTAAATATGGGACTTAAAGCTCGCCGAAGTTTAAAGGTAAACTTAAGACAACAATTTTAAAGTTATTCAGTTAAATTTCATATATTGACCTGTGTCTCGAATCTACATGCAGATATTTTGTATAGTGAAATTTCTTGTTAGATTAGTCATGCATGAAGCTGGTATAAAGGGTCAGTTTCAATCGATTTAAGTGGCAATATCAAAACCATCGTTACGGTTACGGTTTAGCAATTCAATGAAGCGGGAAATGCGCAATTACGGGGCGGTATTCCTTTGACATCGTTACGTGGCTTATGCGCAATGTTGAAGCTGTTTCTATGTGTTTATGTTTTTCGATTCAGCACAAAAAAAATAAAAATAATAATACAAGTGCAATATGCTGAAAGTAGAAAAGGGCCAAACAAAGGAACTGAACAGAATTGCACGCATTGTTAGCGCATTTTGCATTGTCAATGCGGAGCTTTGTACGCTGTATATAAATAACATAAAAAGAAGTACACATGTGTTTATATTTATATATATACAATCTATGTCATAAAAATGTGTGTCGACTTAATGCACGCTGACTCACGGCAAGCGAGTCGCTCAAGTGGTAATTAAAATTATAATACCAACTGTGTGGCAGCTTCTCAGGCACTTGCCCCCTGACACAGAAAGAAAAGCGTACATTGTGGCAAAAGCATCTCTTGGCTTTGTACTGTAAATGAATGCGTTTGTATTTGTGTTGCATAGAATTTGTACAACAAATTCAAACACACACGAGCATAGTTGTTATTGTTGTCGTTCTAGGAGGGCACTACTTGAGGCTGTTTTAAACATCGCAAAAGAAACGACAGCAAAGTAAACAAAACCATACAAAGATATGTATATCAATGCACTGTAAACAAAAGCTAGGTTGACATTTTAAATTGGTTTTACGTTTTTTTTTTTCAATTTTTTTCATTATATAATTTTATTCTATTACTAAATTATTTAAGAAATAATTTTTATACAATAACCACTCTGTAATACAATAAAAAAATAAATAAAGCGAAATTGGGATTACAGGATAAAAGCTTAAAACAACTACAAATAAAATTATAACATCTTAACAGTCATAACGAAAATTTGAATTCTGTATTGCTTATAAAATCGAATATATGAGCACTCTGAGAGTTCATCCTTAAGAAAAAAGTACGATTTGATTTTGCCCTTTACAAACTCTTAAGTGTCATATACTATATGCTCATTATATGGTACTTATTTGAGATAGTTAGTGAGATTAAGCTTGAGTTCAGCTGCAAGAATTGTTGGCAACATTTAAACGCCTCTCATTTGGGCAAGGATCAAGTTCAAAGCGTCTCGGCCGCGCACATTAACGTTTAGTGCATCATTAAAAATGCTTTGCTCGGCAGAAACTTTGAAGTGGTTGTATTTTCACATGGCAAGATTTCAAATTTAACTTTAGCCGCACGGCACAACACAACTTAATTGAAACGCAAATAAAAGCCGCCGACAGTGGCGACTGTGGAAAATGAGAAAATTTGAAATTAATGCGACTACCTGGTCGCGGACCCAGCAAAATCTCACATAAATTCTACGAATTTGCTGACAACGTTGCCTACCTTCAATTATTTACGAGCGGTGGCTGTTCCAAGCGGTTCTCAGGTTTTCAGGCTCTCAGGTTGTTGCAGTTCAGTTCAGTTAATAATTGCCCCTTTACCTTTGGGTATTACGAAGCTCCCTCGTTTAATCAGCGTAGAATAAAATGTAAATATTTAAGCGTTTGTGGGAAAACTAGTAAAGGCTTTTTCCGTATTGTATTGTTTTTTTTTCGCCTTGGGTACTACGCAGTTGAACAGCAAAAAATATGTGCGCTAATGTTTTTGTTTTTACACGAGAGTGCAGCAGCACTCAGGGGCAACCGAGGATGCGCCAAAGTTCTTCTATTATCAAATTGCTGTACTTTGCATATAAAAGTGTCAGTTTTGCATAAGCTACGAGCAGTATCCGAATTTATTTTATATTTATTTTTATTAATTTTTTAACACAATAATTATGGTTTTTTGTAGGCGTAAACTAGAAATTTGTTTGTGAACAAAATGTGTGGCGCACTTTTGCGTCGCAGTTGCGTTAAATTAACAGAGTCGACTGAAGGAAATGTCCTTTTTATACACACTTGTTCGCTTGTGGCCGAAAGCCAAAAGCTTTTTCGCTCACCGTGGCAATGCTGCTGTTGCTCTCCCACTCTAGCGCTCTCTCACACTTTTTGTTTGTGTTCTGGCGTTTGTTTTGACTGGCGGCATTGAATAAAGCTTTTCCTGTTGTATTGAGCACAGGGTGTTTCTGGTTAGAAACCAGAGCATGGCAGTTCGAATAAAACGTAGCTGCCAATAAAGTTGTATTTATTTGTCTTGTTTTTGCATATTAAACCCATTTCTAAAGCATTTACTAAGTTTTGTTAAGCATCAACTGTTTAATTTGAAACACGCTGCGGAAAAGCTTTTTTTTTAATCTTGAATAAGCGCATTCAGAAAGTCTCTCTCAAAGTTTCTCTCTTTACCTCTCTCTCTCTCTCTCACTCTCAGACACAAAATACGGGTGCGTTAAAACAATTTACACACACACACCAATACATTGTAAAACCGACAAAAACTATAGCCCATCAACAGCTGTGTGGGATAGTGGCTATGAAAGAACCGGATGTTGTGGGTGGAGTTGGCTGCATCGAAGCCATATTCGCATGTAGCATGTAACGCAAATGGAAAAATGGCGGCTAAGCTCTCTGCGTACTCAAATGGGAAAAATACTATGCTGCGTACACCAAATTGCGGCCTCCAGGGTAGGTCGAACGAATGTGAATGCGAATTAAGAATTACAGGCTTAGTTCAAGCTTGGTTGGGCTTTTTATAACATATATATATGTGTGCATGTGTGAAAAATAAAACAACAATGTATATGAAAAGTAGCCTCCATGAAAATCCTATTAAGTTTCGGAACATTTAAAAATGCTAGCATGCTTTTCTGGGCAAAATGTTGGATGTAAATATGTAGTTGGTTTTACACTTGCTGGACCTATTGAATTTTAAACTACCTAACCTTACCTTACCTTAGTTATGTATATATATAATATATAAATATACATTTCGTTGAAAAACAAAAAATAGCAATAGCCTTGAAAGCGTGCGTTGAGTATTATTATTAATTTCTTGTATGGTTTTTATTGAAAAAATATATAAGAAAAAAAAATTATCGAAGTGCATTTACAACTAAACACAACAAAAACATTTTTAAAACATGTCAATTCAAAGATTAAAAATATATATTTGCAAATCAGTTTTACAGTTACATTTATCTTCCAAATTTTGATAACATTGCTTGGGAGGAAAAGAAAAAAAATATTTCGCGTGGAAATCGCTTCAGATTTGATGAGAGTAGTAAGTCTTCATAGTGTCCATAAAAGGGTATTTGATATTCGGCACCCTTCTCTTCAGCGTTTGTTGTTGCTATCGTTTAAATTTACGTTGGCAGTTTGAATCCCATTTTGGGTGTAGTGGGCTTCCGCATGATTTCCTGTTTGCTCCAAGCAAAACCGGGTCTCTAGCAGCACCCCTGCGTAGGTGGTGTGCCGAATTGCAATGAAAATCGTTTCACGTTGCTTAAATAATTAAATTTATTGCATTTAACTTTGTGCGAAAAAAAGTGTTTTTCATGCTTAGCTGCATGCTAGGCTTAATACAAATGGGGAATACTTAGATCTAGAATTACACGCACGCAATTCGTTGGTTCGAGACCTGGGCTTAGATTACAATATGATATGTTATTTTGGTTGCTTGCAATCGTTTCAAAACAAAATGTACATTTTAAAGATCGAGAACGATAACTTAAGATAATACAATATAGATGTATATGCATGAAAAGTTATATACTTAGTTATTGAGTTAAATGTAGTCGAGAAATATGATATAATATGTTTGTGGTCGATTACAACCACTCGTTTAACTAGTTTATACTCATTCCAGCAATATCGAAATTATATATGCACTTAAGCCTATGCTAGACATACATACAAATATGAAAACTTATGCAGCTACGAGATATACATAAACAAGGCCTAGCAGTTCATGTAGTTGGGCGCTTCGCTGGATTGTTCCTTGGCCGGTACTTCCGGGGCTGTTGATGCCTCCTCCGTTGGGCTGCCCACATTTTGATAGACCTCCGCCTGCACTTCGATGCTGCCCACCTGCGGACAGGCCACCTGCTTGGGCTTGAAGGAGCTGCAGCCGCTGCTGGAGTGGCTTTTGGTCAGTTTGCCGTAGATGATGTTGGGTCGCTCGTTCAGCTTGATGGGCTGCAGGGTGACTCCGTTTTGGTAGTGCTGCTGGGTATCCTGCTCCTTTGCCTCCATAATGGGGTTCAAATAGCTGCTGCTCTGCGACGAGGACAGCTGCTGGCTGCCGTTGCCATAGACGGGTATGTTCGAGGGGAACATCTGGTAGTGGTCCGAGCCAGTGGGACTGGTCGGCGTGTGCAGCCGCTGGCAGCTGGACATTGGCGAGGGAAAGACAATCTGATGGCGCTCATCGCCCGGCGTGGATACGGGCGTAAACACTGGACGCGGCGGTGGCGGCACCAAATAGTTGTCCATCAGCGAACCGGGCGTGCCGAGGCGGCAGCCAAACTGACGTCGCTCCTCGTGATCCGAATGCGTGCCGGAGTCGCCCAGCGAGGTGCCACTGCAATTGCTGCCCGTGCTGAGCCGACCCGACGAAGAGCTCGAGCTGGATACGCTCTGCAGGCTCAGCGAGCTAATGGGACGCGCCGATGACTTCAGGCTGCAGCTGGTCGCAATGGAGCTTTTGGTTTCGTCCAGCAGGCTGTCCGCACAGCTGCTCTGCTTGTCGACGGCGGCATGGGGCTTCTGCCGCGAGAAGAGCTTCCTGATGCGTTCAAAGGGCGTTTCGCGCTTGAGCTGCGACTTGACATGGTCATGGATACGCTCGTATTCCCGTCGCAGCTGATCGATCTGCTCCTGCTTCTCGCGGAAGCTTTGCTGTACATCGTTGCGATGCTTCCACTTCTCCACCAGCAGCTCCACATCCCGTATGGACAGCACATTGTTCTTGAAGTCGTGCATAATCTCGGCCAGCTCATCGTCGGCGTTGGTGCGCGTGCTGCTGGAGGCGTCGCTGGCGCTGCGCTTCAATGTGCCATACCCGCTGGGCTGGGCCAGGCGCGTGGTGGAGCGACTCAGGCGCAGCGGCTCCTCCACCGGCCGATTGGAGGGCTGGAACAGATAGTTGCCATCATCGGGCACGACGGCCGGCGGCACTGGTATGTTGGATGGCTGCATCACATAATCGTTGCCGGCCATTGCCTGGTTCTCCAGCAGCTGTGAGCACTCCTGGCTAAACTTGTCTGTCATCTGGTAGTTGGCTGCCCCATCGACCACATCCTGGGATTTGTTTTGCTCTTTGGATTGATAGTAGGGCGGTTCGTTGATGCGCAGCTCGTTGGTGGTCTGCTCCGGTCCAGTTGTGGGCTCCAGCACCTTGCTACTCTCCAGGTGCTTCTCCGTTGAGCAGCTCTGCAGATTCTCATCCTCGGTTTCCACGCTGATGTAGTTCAGATTCGATATGGCCATGGTCTCAGTCTTGGCACGCACCTCCGGCGTATTCTCGCGCTCCGAGCCACTGGACATCTCCATGTACTCAGCCGTGGGCAGCTGCTTGGGCGGTTTGCCTCTCGGCGATGACGGCAGCGCGCCGATGACCACCTGGGCGCCCTTGTTGCTGCTCGGCTTGGTCTGGGCGCCCGGACTGCTGGCGCCAGTGCTGGCATTGTCCACGCCTTTAAAGTAGTGATAGACCATTGTGAGATTGTGAAACTCGGAGAAGCTGACCAGATTCTGGGCCAGCTTGTGGTGTCCCTCCTGCTCGGCGAGCTCGGCGGGCGTGCGGCCGGCACAGTTGCGCACACCGCAGGCTGTGTCGCCACCGGGACACTCCATCAGCTGCAGGCAGAGCCTATTGAGGCCCCAGCGTGCCGCAAAGTGCAACAGCGTCGGATACTCCTCGGGACTGGACTCGAGCCGTGTGAAGAAGTGCGGCTGGCGCTCGCTGGGTCCGTTGAGCAGATGGAAATTGGGCGGCATGTTGCGCTGGAAGCACTGCAGCAGATGCTGATCCAGTGCATCGCGCTCCAATGGACCCACGCCCAACGCATGGCACATGAACTCAATGGGCGAGTCCTCGACGCGCAGCAGCTGCTCCAATTCGCGCAGGCGACTCTCGCATTTGATGGGACGTGCGCCGAGGCTCTTGTTGTTCTTCTCGATGCGTATCTCGATCATGGTGGAGATCTCCATGCAGGACTCGGGTATGGCGAACTGCACGGTATAGGGATTGCGCGACTTGAAACTGCGAATCTCGAGCAGCTCGCCCGACTTCTCCACGAGCAGCTTCAGCGTATCGTTTGGCTTTAGCGGCTCCGCCAATATGGCCAGCACTTTGTTCTGGCCCTGTTTGACCTTTTTGGGCAGCACGGTGAAGCCCTCCGAGCAGCTGGATATGCTGCGCGAAATGCTGCTGTTGTTGCCACTGCTGCTGTCCTGACAGGGCGGACGCTGGCACAGCGCTCGACCCAATATATCGGTGGCAATGCCCAGGATGTGGCTAATCTGCGCCTGATCGTTGTCTCGCACCACGCAGCGTCGCCACTTGTAGTAGTTGGGCAGCGCCGTCTTGTGCATCTCCCTGACCTTATCCTCGCCCACATCCAACAGTATGGCCAGCACCTTCTCGACGCGTATTATCGATGTCAGCTGCGCCATCAGGAAGCTGTGTGGCAGCGCCAACAGTGCCGGACACAGAATGACAATCTGTAGCGCCGTATTCTGATATTTCTGGGCGATCTCCTCGCTGAAGGGGCCATCATCAATTTTTATATGCAGAAAACTGGAGGAGGAGGAGAAGAGGAAATAGAGGAGTTTTTGGTAATTAGTATTGTTTGTAATTTTCGGGGAATCTGTCAATATAGTTCACTCACTTTATTAGAATTTTAAATTTTTATTTTAAAAAAAAATTTATATTTTTTATATTTTTAAAATTTAACAGCTTTTGCTTTATAGTATTTATAGTTTATCATATTTTTTATATTTCTCATACGTAATATTAATATTATATATAATATTATATGTTACAAGTATTTTTTTAATTTAATATTTGATTTACTTTTTTTCTATTATTTTACTTGGTGTAGCGGTATGATGGATTGAAACATTAGTTCAAATTTTTCAAAGCTATCAAATAGTCTATATATATATTAAAAGTGTTTTTCTAAATTGTTTGTTTAATTTTGTATAGCGGAATAATGGAATGGAACATCAGTTCAAATTGTTAAAATTATATATAAACTTGTCTAGGCTTTAATAATTAATAATAAATATTATAATGATTTTGTTATTTGCTTTACAACTGGTTGTAACACTCACTTGAATGGTTTGCGTCCGCGCTGCTTGGTGATCTTGTCGAAGTGGTTCTTCAGGAAAGTGGCGCGCAAATAGGCGCGTTCGCTGTGCTTGGCAGTGATGATCAGTATGTCGTCCATGTTGTAGCCCGGCTGACCGTAGCCGTAGCCCGTTGCAGCAGCTCCGTTTGCGTTGTTCACGTTGCCGCAGTTGTCTGCAAAATGAAATCAAAGACGAAGACGATCGTCGCGATGAGCAAAAAGTGCAACAAGAAGCGAATTCTACTGATAAAGAACTGGCCCGAACGACCCCAAAAGCAGTGCCTATTTGCATTTGTGTGCGTGTGTCTTTGATAAATAATGTGTTTACTTAGGATTTGACTTTAGCGATTTATGACCCTCGCTGTGGCTTCTCAAATAGCCCTTGTTTGACGTTTTTCAAACGTCTGTTTGACTTTTAGCTCGGGGAAAACGCCGCGCAGAGCCAATTTTTCATGTGTGATAATTTTTGTTAAGTACCCAACGAGACACACAAAAGGTCGGTTGGGAATTTTTGTTTTTTTTTTGTGGCACTGTGTCACCTAACTCTTATCAATCCCCGTCGTATTGATAAGGTTACATTTTTGCATTCCAACTGAGCTGCAAACTGAACCTGTGCAACTGTATTGAAAGCGGAAAAACCACAAGAAGACATTTAATAGTTTTTAAGAGGAGTGAAATTCAGAAATTTTCGTATACATTTTTGTCTAAAAGTTAGAATAGAATCATATTCAATCTCAAATATTAAAGAATTTCACATTAAAGAGGCATATTTTATTTTGGTTTTTTAAATTCATAAATATTGTTTGCATAAAGGTTATAATACAAAAAAAATCACAAGTATTGAACTATGAAATTGTAAATTTCTTTTTCAAACACCTTTATTTCGATTGAAGAACAAAAATTGTTGTAACTAAAAATGAATATGTTTTTGTCTTATAATCCTCTTGATTCGTTTTTTTATTTTATTGCAATGCAAATATGTTCTTGAGAATTTCTTACATATTTCTCGATTTATCTATTTTTTTTCTCAAACTTATGCACTTTTACACAAAACGCAACATTCCACAACAAGAGTTCAAACACAACTGTTTCAGTTTTAGCCAGCTGCACTGCCAACTGGGCCTGGTTGGTTGGCGTAGTTGTTTAGCCGAATCAGATTTAAGCTAAATAAAACAACATAAATTTTCGAATAGGCACAAAACACAATTTCGACAGCTATTTTGTCAAGTCGTGAGTGTAAATAAATTGCCCGGCTTCTTGGGCTAATCAACTTGTGATGTGGCTGGCCATCATAAATTCAGTCACGTTTAAGGCATTTAAATAAATCTCAAAGCTAATCGAACAAAAACGCGACGCGATCTGTTGCGCAGCGCTGCTGATGTTATCTCCTGGCCAAACAAAAATTTACTGTTGCATTTGGGCCCTCGGCACAGCGCTGAACTTCTTGACACCCACAAATGGCGTCGTCGTCGGCAGAAAGCGACATTTAGCCAAAGCCCCCGCCCGCTCTCTTGCTGCTCATGTTGAACGCTGTCTGCTGTCTGTCGGTCTGTCGGTCTCGTCAGTCGCTGTCGCCGATTGCCAGCCGAGAGGCGCATGTTGCCTGCTTCTTCCTGTTGCATGCGGCAGCTGCTGCTCATTATATGGCCAAGGGAGCCGAGGCACAAGCATTTTATTATTATAAATAAAAGGCTGCGCAAAAATAAATGACAAGTGGAGCGTTCTTTTTGTTTGGTTTTGTTTTGTTTTTTTTATATTTATATTCCTGCTTCCACATTTGCATACACACCACAAAAAATCAACATTTATTTTGTTGCAATTTTATTTTGGGCTGTATTTCTAAATGCATGACAACATAATTAACTCGAAAATTGCCTGCCTTTGAGTTTCATTTCTATGTGCCGACAGTTTGAGCCTGACAAAAAAGTTTTGTCTTTTGTGATTTGTGTGATTAATGGCCGTGGCCAAAAACTTGCTCCACGGCTGATGTTGCCGTAGTTGCTGCTGCAGCCTTTAAATGACTTTTGTTTTTGGGCATTTTGACTTTTGCCATTTTCAAACTTTGATTTTGTGGCAAGGCTGTTGCTGTTGCATTAAAATTTATCACTCAATTACATGACAGACGACAGTTTGTGCGACTGTTGAAACTTGCTAAAATATCTCCACTGACATTGCAGGGCAATTGTAAGAAAAATGCGACCCTTTGTTTTGTCGATCATTTTGTACTCTCTTTGTTTGCTTTTACCCTTCATTTTACTTTTTATTTTATTTTTCGCATGCACATGAGTATATTTGTATTTGTGCTTATTGCTGATTGCTTTTGCCGCAGCAATTTGCAACAATTTCGCGAGTATTTTTTTTATTCAATTTTTTTTTTTTGTATTTTTGGCGCTTTGATCGATGCTTTTTTAATGGTGCAGCTGCATCTGTTAACAATCTTCGCTCTCATCCGTTTTATTGACTTACTCATGTCCACATACTCGCAGTTATTCGTACTCGACTTGCGGCCCAAGACACAGCTACCAAAGAGGCTGCAGCTTCGCTTGGCGGCCATGTTTGCCGCTTGGCTTTTGAATATTTATTGCTAATATACTTAAATTATTTACAATTTGTAATTATTGCTATGCAGCGCACATCTCGCACGCTGCGCTAATTGTTTCGTTTTCAGCATCGCAAATGGAACTGGCCGCGAATGCTGTTGAAACCGTTTGCCATAGGCAGCTGGGTTGTGGGGTAAACCACTGATTGCCTAGGATTACGAGTTTTAATTAATTGATTAAAATAACGCGTTCGGCCTGTGGCTGGCGCCAGTTTGTGGGCGAGCACGAAACGGGTTTGATTTGGTTTCGAGAGATGGAAGCCAGATAGAGAAAAGGGCACAGTATGCTTTATCCTAATGACACTAGCTGAAAGAGAAACAATGTCTACTTACTTTTCGTAAGTTGAAGAAGCTATTAAATAAATTTAAACTTTATGATTTTGATTAAACTGATATTTATTTTTTCAGATTAATCACAATTTTAATCGCTATTTCAGCTAATATCATTGAGAACATAAAAGTACAGTATTAGCTGGTACTTCTTAGCTTTATTAGCTTTTTGATGTATACATGTGTATGTTGATGTCTTGTTGCCCCATTTAGATGCAAACCTTCTAATGCGACTTGATCTCAATTCACAAAGCATTGGCGCATACCATATAAATTTCTAAAAACTATATAATTCATCAAGCTTATTCTATAGAAAGATACTTTTGTTTTACTGGATTTTTATGAGGGGTTCCCAAATAAATACAATACTTATTTTTTTTTTTGACAATTTGAATAAAAGCCAGCGCTGTGTGACATTTTAGCAAGACATAAATCAACGAAAATGAACAAAATAATGCGGGATTAAATGGACTGCAGCCACGAGGCAGCTCGCACAGAACCGAGGACCGGACGATACACAAATTAACCCTCCCCTTCCAAAAAAAAAAATATAAAAAAAATATATGTATATACATATATACGACGGTATTCGGTTATAACTCAAATGTGCATACAAAAAAAAAAAAAAATGAATAAGTAAAAAATATAAAAGGAATACGTATATATGCATATGTGTGCATATCTTTTTTGTGTGTTTGTCCGAGCATAACAATTATCATTTAATTATGTCAACTGTAACTTAATTATGAGCGCATCTCTTAATTTGAGGCCACTTGATTAAAACTGTTTCAGTTTTGGTTTGGTTAATTGTTGATTTCCGCCCGAGATTTGTAAATTCTTATGCTCAATTAAGCCTGAATTCTTTCATGAGTGTGTATGGGGACACTGGACAAGATTGTTTTATAAATTAAATTGATATGGATTTTAAGCTGTTATCATAACTTGTCCAAGTATTCAGATCTCGCTTTGTTATTTTGTATATAGGCTACTGTTAATGATCGCTGTAAATTGTTTTAGTTAGATTCCCCTCTACGTTTTCCATATGCAAACAATTTCCGCCCACCCGTCGTCTAACGGTACAATTTAGCCCTCAGTTACCAAGTTTTCGATTCATTTAATTTGTAAATTGCTCTCAATCTCGCATAGCTCTCTCACATGGCTCTCTAAATGGATGCGCTTGTTGTTGTTGTTGTTATTGTTACTATGAGAATTGGACAACTGTGCTGGACACTGGTTAAACACGGGCGTACGGGCACTAGGAGGGTCTACAAAACGCTCACAACGATTATAAATGACATTGCATTGGTTTCGGCTGGCGATGAATGCGCCTGCATCGCGCATCGGCCCTGGGATAAATTCATGTGGTTTCAATCAGTGCGTAGTTTGCTCTGGGTCAAGCGATGGGGCTGCTATAAGGTTTGAATTAAGCTACAGAGCAATAATAAATTTATTACTTATATATGTCACAATATGAAGTGCCTTATTCTTCACATTCATAATTTAAAAAGTACTGGCCAAGTTGTAAATATTGCTTAGAATTTCTTCGCCCTGCCACACAATTTACATATTTGCTGTGCTGTAGACCATAAACATAACAAAAACTGAAGAATTTGACCTAGTTAATTACAAATTTATTTGCTTAGTGAAACGGCTCATAATGAAAACATTTAAAAACGCATCATAAAAAAAGTGTGCATTTGAGAAATTTCGCTTGAACAGTTTTTCCCCAACTAAAAGCATAAATAAACAACTATTTCACACTTTGCCCTGGCGCGCACAGTGAAAATGATGGCTGAAATATTTTTCTAAGCAACACAAAAAAAAAAAGAATAGAAAATTTTTGAAAATCGAGGGAAAGAGTTCAGGAGTTCATTTAGACGCCTGCCGCATGCCACAACATGGGGCAGATGCTCAGCCATGGGGCTGACCAAGAAGTCTTTTTTACACATGTATATGTATATATACATATATATATGTATATCGCTGCCGCTGTGTGCGAGTTATAAACTTTATAGCAGGCTATGTGAAACAACAACCAGCGGCAAAGTATGCGATCTTTACGCGCAACAATAAGAAACTCTGAACTGCATTTAATGGCAGATTGTTTATCGGCTGCAACTTGGTTGAAAGAGTTCATAAAACAAAGTCGAAGTCCATTATGGTTGAAGTGCAGAAATGCACTCTGAAGTTGTTCGAACTGTGAATTAACCAGTTAGCTTAGTCTAGAGTCCTAAGGGCCTGTCATAGAACATGCGCGCTGCATTTTAATGCAATTTCTGCTGTAAACATCTTTGGAGGTCTGTCCGCTTCCATGCAATTGAATTGGAGTCCAACTACGACTCCGAATCCAATTCGGGATGTCTGAATGTTATTTTGTTTTTGTTTTTTGATGTTTTTGACATTATTGTTTTGTTATTTTTTGTTGTTATTGCTGTCGCTGTCATAAAAGGGCTGAGACTGGGCCTGGGCCTGGACATGTGGACATGTACATAGAGGGGGAAACGAATGCCAGACAGTAAAAGGCTCCCACATACATGCACACACGTCCATACTAAGTCCCACATGTTTATCTCGTGTTGCCAGTCTGCATTTCTTATAAAAACAATGCAACAGGCAACTCTTTTAGGCGCCTATTTTTAGGCCACGTGCTATTTCGATCTGTTGATTCCTGGTACTGGTTAGGGGCGCTGAATAATTGTGCAGCAGGTGTCAAATGTCTTCCCCTCATATGTCAAGATAAACTCAATTTCGGTTAAAAAAGAGAAGAAAAAAAATGACGAGAGAGGAAATTGTCATTTCTCAACAGAAATATTAAATCGAAAAAAACTCAAAATGATCGTGTAAAATGCAACGTTTGTGGTCTTAGCACGACTTCTTCATCATCCAACTTCCACTTTTCCACCCTATCGCAGTGGCCGTTGATTAATAACGCCCTCACTGTGATGGTATTTTGAGGGGGCGGAGGGGGGAGGGCCACACGACAACTTTGTCAAACACTTCATCAAACATTTCGAATGTGCTGCATTTTAAAGGTGTATGTGTAGGTTATGTCTTTTTGTTTTATTTTTTTCTTTTTTAGTTATTTATTTGATGTTTCGCTGTTTTGGGGAAAATGCATCCGAAATGCGGCATAGTGGGGGATGCATTTGTGTCACTTTGGCAGCCATTTCACGGATCTATGCGCTCTTCATGCTAATAAATGTCTTCATAAATTTAAATGCGACATGTCTGCCAAACAAATATCACAACTAAGATGCAACTGAGGCGGCTCACAGCCAAAAATCATGTCATAAATATTCCGTTGGATAATTTAAAATAATATCTCACACATTATTTGATTTTGTTAGTTATGGGAACTCTTTGGCGAAGTTATAATCCACTTAAAACGAGCATTTTTAAATTTTAAGAGAGATTTAACGCTCTAGAATACCTTACGGCCGTTATTTATATTTGATAGCATATTCTGTCTATCGCTTTTTTTTTTTAAAAAGTTCTCTTTATTGTTTTTTTTATATTGTTCAAATTTAAATTTTTCAAGGTTAATTGGCGTGAGTAAAAATATTGCATAAATACTTATAAGTACTTAAAGCACTAAAAAAGCCCGCATTTTTGCATTTCTTGTCAGTAAATAGTTGGCGCAGTGTCGCATTTTATGATTATCATATTTGCTTTTTTTTTGACGCTTATATAAAAAATGAAACAACAACAGCGACAACAACTTGACAACAATCATCTCAAATTTTTCATTTCCGTTTATTAAAGCCGTGCCATGACCGAGTGTGGAAAAGGGAGCGACAGAGAGAGAGAGAGAGAGAGAGAGAGAGATGCTGCGCTCACACATTTTCGACTGTGCGTTGTGGGGGAGTGAGATGGCAGGAGATCTTGGCTTTGTATGCATTTCTGTTGTGTGTGTGTGCGTTTCCTGCGTGCAATTTACGCTGCACGCTAGAGATGAGTGCGTGACATGAAATGTAAGCCACTAAATACGCATAGTTAAACAGGTTAAATATTTATAGTAAAAAGTTTGTTTTTTTGCAAAGTATTTGATTAATTTATGGATACCTTGATATGTTTTAGGTATGCACTTTAAAAAACACGAAATTTAATCTTTACTTTCATACACACACACACACAGACACAGAGCACACCAGCTCATTTATGCTTTCTTTGCTGCTGCTGCCTTCTATGAGCGATTTCCGGTGCGTGCGTCGCTGCCAACGTCGCTGCAGCTGCAAATTGTACGTTACTTTTCTGTTATTGTTGTAGTTGCTGTTGTTATTATTGTTGTTGCCCCCAGTTGCATACATATATAAATAAATGCATACATACATACATATGCGCATGTTTATGCTCATTTCTTTTGCTGCATTGAACGGCACCTGCCACATTTGCGAGCCACCAGACGTTGCGCCTGCGCCTGCGCCCCTGCCCCCTAACACCCCGCACTTTTGATTGCGTTACTCCTCAGCATTTCCATCACGCACAGCCCTTTCGATTATAATTGCTGCCTGCCTTTTGCTATTTTTAAATATCTATTTTGCTTTGACGTCGGCACGCGGCCGTCACAAAATAACAGCAACAAAAAGCAATGGAAAAAAATAAACATTAAAATTTTTGAAGCCTAGTTGAGGGCACGCGCTGCTGCTGCCGCTTAGCTACTCTGGCTCTTGCCCAGCATCGATGCACATCTGGCTTGGGGTTGCAGCTGAGCTGCAAGGGGCCCCCTCAGCACAGTACAGGCAAAGGATGCCCCTGTTCAAATGTCTGGCTCTGCCTGCGACCCCTCAACGTCTACGTTTTCATTTTTAAAAAATATTTCTTCTTACTTTTGTTATTAATTAAAAAACAAAAACCTAGTCTAGACGATTTAAATGGCGCAGCCTCAGCGGAAATTCAATCTGTGCTCTATTTTCGAGTGCTGCGCCCCCCAATCATATTTTGAAGCGTCTGTCTGCCAGTTTACAGATACACACACGCACACGTGCTGTGTGTGAATAGTATTGTATTTCAGGATTATAATGCAGCGTACTACAATATTGCAACTGCCGCACGTACACGGAAATTGAATTCATGTTATGGCTGTCAATTGAACGGAAATTGAAATCCTTTAATTACAAAATAAGCCCTCAAAGTTCTTGCCTTACACAAAGAATAAAATAAATAATATGAATAAAGTAAAACCCTTTTCAGTCGCGCACTTCAAAAACGAACCCTTTTTCCACCAAGTGACGGCATTTGCTTTGATTTAGCTACGTGCTTTAATTTCAAATGGTTGGAATTCGATTTTCTGTCGTAATTGATTACCGCTGTTTTTCTTGTTTTCTTCGAGTGCACTTCACAACTAATGGGAGCAGGCAATTGCAATGATTCCAAGTGTTTTTCTCATTTCACTTAATTTGGTCTACGTGGGGACCAACGCAACGAGTACTCACCGCAGCAGAACGTTTCCATTTCAATGTCTTCGATTTTAAGCAGCATTTTGGCTGCCTAGATCCGATACAAATTCGAATTTTCAACTATATCAAGTGGCTGTCCGAGCACTTTAAAGACACATCGCTGTATGTACTACGCACACTCACACACACTCGCACACACACACACTTGTAGCTCTGTGGCAATGGCGCTTCAATCAAGTTAGCTGCTCATGCGCAACGTCAAGTTGCCACAGTCCTTCAACTTCAACTGGCGGACGGGAGCTGGCTAAAGCTGTCGGCTCGGCTCGGTTCAGCTTGGGCCGCCAAAACAATTTCGAATGCCAAGAATAATAATGAGCCATCGATGTAGTCAAAGTCAGAGAGAGAGAGAGAGCGACTCCCAATCAGTCGCTCTCTTATTTTCTCTATAGCTGAGCGACTCTCTTGATAAATAATGCATTCAAAAGATTATAAAATAATAAAAGTCAACGCTGGGTCTTGATGTTCTTGTTGTTGTTGTTGTACGTGTCCGTGACGTTTAATTTACACGCTTTCCATTTTAAGTGCGAGCTACCGAGTTCGTATCCCAGTTTGAGCCAGGCTATAAACGGAATTATGGCATTTTAAGTGGGCAGCAGCGCCAATTTCATTGTTTTTGCTATTTTATTTTTCTTTTTTTTTACCAACAGATTTGTCAGTTGCGTTATTCTCAAGCCAAATGCGTCGCAAGACGCTGAAAACAGTTAGGAATCGCCTCAAGTTACAAATGGACAGCAGACAGAAACGCAGTCCGACATACTCGCATTCGCGTATAAATAAATGAATAAATATTTTGATTTAAATGGCAGTGACAGAAACTGCAGACAAGGGCAACAGGCACTATAAATGTAATAAATTTAAATGTGCCAAGAAATACATATAAAATTATATATACATACATACATATTTATATCTTAGCATATAAATTGACGCAAAATACTTTGGCAATGCGCAGAGTTTCTGAGTTGGGCTGAATGCTTAAAGGAAGATATAAACAAAGACTTTTTCATTTCTCAGTATTGAAGCTTATTAGGTAGAATTCAATATTTCCAGAACAAGATAGAGGGAAAGAGACATAAGTAATATTTCCTTGTATTATCCTTGCTTCTTGAGGAAAAAAATAAGGTATAGATATGGAGATACTATACTGTATACTTATATAGCTTATTATCTCTTAAACGCTTCTTTGATTTTACCTTTTTGGTGTTCCCTACATTTTTCAATTTATCGAATATGACATTTTTTACCGTTTCCTTCAACAAACACATTAAGTTTAAAATAAATATTTTACCACTGTGCGCTGCCTCTAACCACACATGTGAGAAAAGGTTTAAAAATAGTCAGCTAAAGAAAAATGAGAAAAAAAAGGAAACTTCACATTCGGACGTGAGCAAAATGTAAGCAGACTTGTTATGTTATCCTCCGCAGACCTCCAGGCAGGCCCAAAATTATGTAAATGAAGTATGCTTTGAGCTGAGATTCAACAATTTTGGAATAATATTTATGAATGCAACAGGTGTTGGCGTTTGAAGAGGAAGGAAAGAAACTGAATATGGCTGCCGGTCAAGGAAATTCAGCAATGCTAACATTTTCCCCTCAATAGGATTTGTGCGCTGCTTGTTATGCAGCACAGCAGGGTTATGGTTATGCAGACCTAGCCAGTGTATTGAACCCCAGCAGCAGCAGAAGCAGCAGCAGCAGCAGCAGCAGCAACAAAAATGCAGGCGAGGGCAGATTGGCTGCCACAAAGGCGGCTTCTCTTTGTTTGGGCGCATTTGTGTGCTTGTGTGTGTGAGTGTGTGTAATCTGATGAACAGATGTTCTGAGAATTGAATGCAGCATGCTGCACATGCCACGCCATTATTGCTTGTGGCACTTACTCATAAACAAGTGCAATGCATTGCAATAGCAATTCTGACGTTTGACCCGAAATCACCTGCCACAGTTGCAGCCGAGCAATTAAAACAGTATATAAATTGATATATGGCACATTGCCTGCAGTACAAAGACACCACCGCCCCCAGACCCGCCCCCTTTCGCTTGCTGTTTACTTGTTGTTTTGTGTTCTTCTCCCCTTTTTTTATTTTCTTTACTGTAGCTTTGATGTGCTGTTGCTGCTGCTGCTGCCACACAGTATTTGTATGCACAATTGGCCTAAAGCATGTTGCCAAATTTGGCCAAATGTTTGCTTGGCACGCGCCATATGCAAAACAGTTGGCTGTTTGTTTGGAGTGCATTTGTGGAGTTCACGCTTCCGTGCCATTAACACGTTTGAACAACAACAACACACATACTGAAATAACAACAGCCAAACAGTCAACGGCCACTGGCAACAATTATGCAAAGTTCCTGTTGGCCAACTTCAGCGGCAACAACTCTTCGCCCCTGGCCCTGGCTTACTGACAATTGTGCAAATTTTCAATTTATGTTTCTGCTTGTCATGGCAGCCACACCCACTGTGCAGGCGCAGCTCTACGATTCGTTTATTGACTCTAGTCAATTTGTTGTTGGCTGCCTTTTCCGCGCAGGTTGCGTATCCGCCATGTTGCACAGTCAATATGTTCCGACAATTGGAGAGTCGAACAGCAAAATGCAATTGCAACTGCACTTTGCCGGAAATGTGTGCCCCACACAAACACACACAAACACACAAACACACACACACTTTGCGACTTGTGGCAATGTTTATCTAATTTGCATATTGCCTTTTGATAGCTGAACATTTGAAAATGATGAACTCGTTTTTGAACTGAATATGGCCAGCCATGGGGGAAATTGATAATATTTGTTGTTTTGTTTTTACCATAAATTTAGGTGTTAAATTTGAAGTTGCCGCTGAGCTTGCAAATGGGTCAATTGCCGTGCGCTCATTGTGACAAAGTGGAATAGAAATTGCAATTGTTCAGTGACTTCATAAATGGTCACTGGCCATAATTCGTCTCTGTGTGGGGGCTGGCAAACTGTGTCGCCGTTAGTTCTATAAATTGTGACACATAACTTTCCATACCTATTATTATTAATGTCGTTTGTTTTTCCTGAATAACCAATCAAATTAATTTTTTACAAGTAACATAAAAAAGTCAATTTAATCTAAATTATTTTTGACATTCACTACAGTTTTTTTTTTTTAATAAATTTTGTATATATCTAACATAGAATTTCGGAGTATTTAGCTATCGTTTTAAATAATTGAATTTACCTTTTATCTTTTTGTTTATGTTTGAATTGAAAAACCCACCTAGATACTTTCCTGCACGCAATATCTAATTATTGTTTATTTTATACAATTTGTAACTCAAGTGCTTGAAGAGCCCTAACCCCTTTTCGAGTTGATAATCTATTCTTAAGTGTTCTTCAAGTGCCTATGCTCCCTGTCAATTCCCTGTCGATGGCAACCTTGAAGGCGCAGATGGATTGTTGGCTATAAATCATCGCCGTGGAAAAGTCCTGAGCGAATCATAAACCATAAAGTTATGACTTTTAACGGCGCAGAGTCATCGGAGATTCAAGACCTCTGGGTCCGGCCTGGGGGCAATCAGGCATGCAGCTCCCCATTTCGGTGGCATACATCACAACGAGGCGACGTTGACTGTCAATGTCAAGCCCGGCCAGAAGCAAACGTCAGTTAGGAGCAGCGGCTCATTACGCCTCAAAACAAAGCCAACACTGGCGACACACTGGCGACAATGGCCACTAACAACAACAACAACAACAACAATTGCACATGTACAATTATCACTTGCGTAAACATTTAAATGTTGTTAAATGCAAAAGTGGCTGAGACCAGACTCGTGGCGCCTGCTTAAGCAAATACTAGAAGGAGGGGGAAGAGAAAGAGATGGAGGTGGAGGTGGAGGAGTAGCAGATGGAGGCGCAGACCAGCGCTTAATATGCAAACGTGATGCACACAGTCAGAGCTCGTTTCTCGGGATCGGCCCCGTCAAGCTGACAGCCGCCAAAGTGCAAAAATGCGAACGTGAAATGAGGCCAGCTCATGGAATTTTTAATCTACTTATAGATATTTAACTTTCTCAGCATGAACTAATATTATTGTAATTTAGTGTCTCACAACTAACGGGTTTTATCGAAATGCATAAGAAATTTCTCGATTTGTATGCTGTCAATCGAGCCAAGCGAAACATATTAAAATACTATTTCTATGAGAAAAAAAATAAATAAAACTCAAATAAATAAAAATAATTCAAATAATCTTGGGGAACATGATCTACCACTTTTCATGCTTTTATATAAAAATATTATTAATTAAAAATTCTTTTTGAGTTTCTCTTTGAACTACCCGAAACTTGAATTATATTTTGCTTCAATTTCCTACTGCCCACTATTTATTATTTTCAATATTTTTGACTGGCAATATTTTTCGTAGACTCACCTCTTCGGCGATACGCGGTGCCGCGGAATTTGTTTGGCGATAGCACGGGCGGTCGGGGTGCCAACATGCTGGGCACCTCATCCGGTGAGCTGGGTCCAATCGATGGCGATGTGCATGTGGATGCGGATGTGCTCAGCTGACGCTGCTGTGCCCAGTTGCCGAACGAGTGACGACGTGTGCCGCCGCTTGGCAGCGTGTGATGGCGCTGGGATTTGCTGTAGATGGAGGCAGATGAAAGCGGAGCAAAGAACGCGCGATTAGCACAGTCAATGTTAATGAGAATGGGAAAAGGGGAATGGGTGACGGCAAAGAGAATTGGGAGTGGTAATGGGAATAGGAATGGGAATGGAAATGGGAATGGGGGCTGAGCAATTTGGCAAACTGTCAACAGCTGCATCCTGTCAACAGCCACACGCCCCAGATCACTCACCTTGCATTGAAGACCTCGTCGTGCTCGGCGCCGCCTCCAGGGCACTGGGAGCTGTGCGTCTCATTGCAGGAGCCGAGGCGTTCGCGAAACGACTCCGAATGCGGATTCGACGAGCGCTGGCAATACATCAGCGGCTGCAGTTCAAACGATTGCTGTGAAATGGTAAATGGCAAATGGTAAACAGCAGCAGAAATGCAAGAGTTATTAGAGAATACGGAACACAAACAGGAAGTTGCGCAGATCGGACATGATAAATTGGAATTTTATGGGGCTATGAACGGAAAACTCACTTGTGAGAAACCGCCCAGGGAGTTGAAGCTGCCGCGCGGGCTGCCAAAGGCCATCGTTGCCGTCGTATCCAGATTGGCCGATGTGATGAGACGCATCTGTTCCGGATTGGCGATCAGTGCTGGTCTTGGACTGCTGCCTTTGGAGTTGCGGCGCTTGAACATCGAGAAGCCCCTGCCGGACGACTGTGAGTCCGGTGTGCGGGGCGATTTGCTGTCATTGAAGTAGCATGGATTATCTGCAAGTAAAGAAGATGAGAGACAGGTTTTAAGCTAGTTTTCATTTTCAATAATCAACTAATATGCAGTTGATTATGTAAATTTTAAGTTACAAGATTATGGATTTACAATTTAAAAAGTTGGTTTTGTCTTGATCTTATATTTTTCAAATTAAAAATACATTTTAAAAATTGTTAAGTCCTGTAATATTTTTTTGTTATAACATTTTATAAATTTCGAAAACGATCGTTTATTTTTTATCTTATGGAATGTTATTATTTGATTTATGATTGTCAAAGCTCACGCAGCTTATATATTTATTTTACTCAGATTTTATTTTAAACTTAAAACTGATATCAAAGCTCTTTTGTTTTAAAACAAATATCCCACCTTCATTTTATTTAACTTATATACATTTACTCACAAGTATTAATAAAAAAATAATATTTATAATATAATCTTAGCCTGATTTAGGTAATATATACTATATCCTTCCACATTCTATACGTTTGTTGCTTATTTACCAGCCCTGGCACTGTTCAAAGATTTTTACCTGAGAAGAAGGCATTGGTATTATCCATAGTGAGAAACATCTTGAGATCGTGTCGGGCTTGTTCGCTTCGAGTTCGTTCGATAACTTAGGCAATCTATGCACGATTGTTTTTCTGTCTATTCACAACTGCAATTTATGATACATTTTTACTGGTCGCTGCACTTTCACTAGTCGCGCATGCGCACGCGCCAAAAGTCTGAGTACACACGCACACACACCCACAACGACTCCGACGTACGGTGCCAAAAATGGCAAACGATAAATTGCCACGCAAAAAAAAACCCTTTTGGTTTCACTACGTAAATTGTGCGCAATGTCAGTTTGATTGATTTAATTTCGAAAGCGCGCCAAATACATTCAAATTGTAACGGGCACAAAGTTGTTGTTGTTGTTGTTGTTGTCGATTTGATTTACTCAGCGGACTGCGCGTGCGTCTGCATTGAAATCCCGAAACGGAATAAATTCTAAAACTTCAACGAGAACAAAACACTTGAGTCGTCAGCGTCGGCGTCGTCGTCACCGTCAGCGTCAGCGTCGATCGACGCGTCGCTGCTGCTGCTGCTGTTGCTGTTGCTGCCATAGAGAATCCCTCGCCGCTATGGTTATTTTATATGTTTGCCTTGCGCTTCTTCTGGCTGCAGCATTGAAGCATTCACTCTCCCTCGCACACGCACACGCACCGCACACACACACACACACACACACACATGCAGTCAAATACGCATGCGGGATCAGTGTTTAAATATGGTTACCATATTGCACCCACTCACTGCTGCTCTGCCGCTGCCACAGCCGCTGCCACTGCCTCTGCCTCTGGTGCTGTCTTTTTCTCTGCTTGGCCACTCGAGTGTGCGAGGAAAAACTGAACATGAGGCGAGCTCAACTTTTCCAGCAACATTCCTTTTGTTGTTGTTGTTGTTGTACCTGCGCATGTTTTTCTTTTGCGTGCGTTTTTCGCATGATCAAAATACTGTCGTCTCTTGCGCATGATTCTGATTCCCAACTATCCCATACTCCATACCCACACAACATATCCATATCCATACCTACAACCATTCTCATCCCATACATGCAGGGAACGTTTTGTCTTGTGCTCGTCGCGCATATTTGATGAGTTCCGATAGGTAAGAGCACTCGTACCGCCGACAATAACAACATCAACAACAACTAATGCTATATACATACATAAACACAGAGGTAACCTGGAGTTTTGTATTCGTCGTGTCTTATCAGTGTCAAAGTTTGAATTTGTCTGCTGTCTCTGGTTTTCGAGCTGATTCCCATTCCTGATTTTTTTTTATTTGTCGAGGAAAATGTCAAAGAATTATATTTTTTTCAACAATAATTAAAAGATACTAAAAATTAGCTATAGAAGCGAACATAAATATTATAATATTTAATTACAATTGCCGCGCATATCTAAATGTAAGTTTTATTATTTTTGAGCATTTCATATTGGCTTTTCTGAGTATCTGTTATTTAGAATGACTTGTAAAATGCACATTTAGAATTTATTTATTTAATCATATTATCTACATTTATTGACACATTTACTAAAATATACAAATTATTATGCGATGTAAATTTTTGAATACATTTTTTAGAAACTGTTAGTATTAGCAATAATCCTATGATCTTTACTTTCTTTTAGGTGTAGCGTTCCCCTCGTTGTCATGGCAAATGGTAATCAATAAAATGTTCCGTCCAAAATAGAAAGCCATAATAAAAGCCGTGCAAAAATACGACAAATGCGAACGATAGATGTACTGTAAAAATACTGAAACTCTAAAACTGGGGGCAAACCGAAAAGAGAACCGAACGATCATCAAAGGCCAACATCTGAGGTATGCACATTAAAAACTTTGTTAGACGGGCGTATTGTAAATGTCCATGAGACAGGGAATAGGAAACATACGGCTACATAGGATCGAGTACAATAATTAAGGGAAGACACGACTATGGCCAAAGCTGTGACTCCAGGGCGACTCCATGTGGTGGACTGCGGAATTTCTGAAGTGGTCTGGGACTGGGCCAACGAATGTGGCAGATGCAACGCACATTGGGACCTATGGAAAACTCGTAAAAAGTCGGTCGCTGCGTAGAAATTGCACATTTCGTAGTTCATAAAATGTGGAAACGGACCCGGAGCAAAGAGGGTAGCTCCTTGAGTGCGCACTCAGCCTAAATCGCTGCTCGGCCTCTCCAGGGGCAAGTGTGCTTGTGCGTGTGTGAGTGTGTGAGTGTGTGCGTGTGTGCGTGACGGCGAGGCAAACGTGTGCCTCGCGTCTCTGGTGGATGCAAATGATCTTGAAATGTGCATCTAGTACTTGCACTTATACAATTGCATTGGCCTGCACATAAATGTCAAGTTGTTGTCTTCGCCTGCACGCACTTTGACTCCGTTTCGGTTTTGAGTACGGAACTGAAATTGGTAGCGTTTGCTATGAGCTTCGTCCCGCCTCGGCGTGCTTCTAGTCGTAAATCTGTAGACGCTCTTCTCGGCGCTACCTAAACTGGAGCAACGACAGCAACCCTTCCGCGATGGCAGCTCCTCCTCTGGGCACCATTTGGGCGCACTCGCTGATTGTTCTATGGCGTTGACAGGTTAATCACTTTGATGGTGTCTCTGTTGTTACAGTTCTCTTGGGTCAGTTTTGTTGTCAAGATGAAGTGATTCACCTTTGTTCCATTACAACAATATGTCTGTATATGTACACATATTGCACAGTTCTGGCAAATGCATTAAGTGATGGATAGAAAGTTTTTATCTAGCACAATCTTATAACGGAATATAAGCTATAATCAAAAATTTGAATTTAGAATTCAAGTAAACAATATTTACTCTCTATATATATGTATACTCTACACTCAGAAAGACAAAATAAAAATAAATGAATATAAAAACAAATAATATAAGACTGAAATACAATACGTAATCTTTAAAACATTGTGCTTTAATTAAAATCGCTGAAATAACTGAAGTCTTGTAATTGGTACTTAATTTAAGAATTTCGTTCGCAGTTATTTTATGCACTCAATTTGAAAATATTTAGGTATAAAATGTGGAAAATTAAGTACAAAACATTTAAACATCTTTTTTTGTAAATCTGTTTGTAATACTTATAGATATAGATAGATAGATAAATGTATATTATACCACAGCCATATACCATACCATAAAATAGTAATCGGATTTCTAAGTACATATAAAACTAGTTAAAACAAGCTAAAGGTGCTCGATTGCTTTACATATAAGGCAACGAAGTGCATTAACAGAATAAATAATTGAATAAAAAAGAAAAGGCAAACGAAAAAATTTTCCAACTGCACGCAAAACGCTAACTAAAATATAAAAGGAAAGCGAATTTCTAATCGTGCTTATTGTTGTAGCTGCATTCAATTTGCTATCGAATGCATGGACAAGAGTTTCCTTAGGAACTGTGCCTAAGACAGCCCCCCACAGAAAAATAAAGACTCTCTGCCATTTGACGTAATGTTTTATTTATTTATTTATGTTTTTTGTAAATACTTTTCTAGTATGCACATTTGGCCAGGCTCACAACAAAACGTACTAATATTTACTCAGCAATTTTCATTAGAATTCCGCCTAGTCGGGCAGCTGAGAGAACAGCCCCCAGCCCCCGTCCAGCTACCGAGTGCCAACCCCAATCCCCCGGCGCACTCAACGTTTTGTATTTTGAGTCATTTTATGCGCAATACGAGTTTTCCTTCACGTTCAATTGAAAATTTTTGTTTATTATTTTCGACTTTTTATGATTTAACCCCAAAGGCAGCCAGGGCAAATCGGGCAGCAAGGGAAAACCCAACTCAACCCAACCAAACCAAACAAAATAAAATAAAATAAAATGCAGCACAACGTTCGCCTGCCCGGAAGTTTGGCGACGACAGCGGCAACGGCAGCTGTGGTGTGAGGGATGGGGCGCATTATGATTATTATTATTATTTTGATTTTCCCAAACAAAAGTTATAGAACAGTGTGCTTAAGCCCGATTGTTGCAGGTGCCTTCCTTGGAAATGAAAACAGAAAAGCAGAATGCATTTGCATGAGTTGAATTTCAGAAGCAACGACCACACAATCATTTTGTACATATTTTTCTGGTATTAACTTTGAGTTATTTTTACGCACAACTCATAAAACGGACAGTCGTAAGTCGAATGCTTTAAAAATCATTAAAACGAGCATTTGAAAGTGTTATTTTAGTTGGCCATACGAAAACAGAGAAGGCCATTAAAACACAACATTTTAGAGTTCCGCCCACGCGGCATCAACTTCAGAGTAGCAAGCGGATGTACCAATAACAATTGCTATAAAAACAACGTCAAAAACAGGCAAATAGCTCAAATATTTCAGCTCTAACACTTTAGGGCGCTGCTGCGGATGTGAAGTGCCACTGAAAACTGAAACGAAACCAAACCAAACCAAAATCGAAAGCGAACCACTCAAGGATCGCTGGCAATGAAAACAAGTCGCCAAATGTAGGCAGCATGCCGGCCAGGATGCGGACCAAGGATAAATAATTCAAAAAAGAAAAACCTCAACACTTCCGCGTGCCTAACGGTACGTGCGAGCCATGCTAAGAGGCCAAAGGTCACTCGAGAAAATTCGACAACGGAAATGCCAACGAGACACAAACCAAAACACAAGCAACAGATCAGTAGTCGTACCAGGGATGTGATCAGGAAGTGTAAGCAGACAAGAGAAATGGGTGTGCATGGCAAGGTAAGAGGCCGCCTCTCAATTCTGAAGTGTGAAAGTGATTTTTACTACCTGATCATCGGTTGCTGCGTAGGCGGCTGCTGTGTGACGTTCTGTTAGGTGTCAGAAATCCAATAAACACTTTTATGAGCGTTGTCAGGCTGCATTTACTGTGGTTGACATCGGGCCAATAATAAATAAACTGGCCAATGCCAACCCATTGAGGTGCCAACAACAGTTGTTCGCTGCTATTTTTAAGCGCTGTTCGAAAGGTGTTTGGAAATGCATAAAATGCATTCATAAATCTCCAATGTGGAGTAAAACAGGACTTGGCATAGCCAAAGCCAAAGTCGATGACGATGACGATGACGAGAAGCAGCAGCAGCCGCAAGACATCTGCTCAACAGATTTCATTCCTGGGCCAGCCGAGTCAGTCAGGCCTGGGCAACAAACAAATGTTAATTATTTTCTTAATGGAAACGCGCACATGACACGGAAAAAAAACGACGAGAACAACAAAAAATAGACAACGGCAACGTTGTCTTCCGTGTAAACCTAAAAAAAGCAGCCGAAGGTTGAGGCTGCGCAAAACTCCATTACGAGCCCGTGCCCCAGACCGAGCCCCTGTTACCCTGATCTCAGCCAGCGTCCCCTGTGGAGCGCGTGTCTGTTTTTTTTTTCGGCATATTTTTGTCGCTAGCTAGTGTTGCATAAGGCTGCGACCGGGGCTGGGGCAGGAACAGGGGCAGGCATTACTTTCTTCGCAGTTGCTCCAATGCATTGAGAGTTTGTGAAAATTCTTATAAATTTTATAAACGTGTCCGTCGACGTCTTCGCCTTCCTCTCCGTTGCTGCGGTGGCCAACCACAGGTTGATGTTAAATGTCAATTGGCATACCCCAGAGGATCAGTGGCGCATTAATTACAAACTCCCCAATTGAGAGCCAGTCCCAAGTTCCCTGTTGATGCTTCTAATGATGTTGTTGGTCTTGTTACGCTTTGCACTTAGCGTCGAATTCTGCTTTTTTTTCTCTATCTTCTTTTTTCCAGCAAGATCACACTTCAAAATTTGATTTATTTAGCTTTGACTGCACTTGTAATATGAGATCCGAGCAGAGGCGGTCTGGGGTAACATACACTTGCTGCTGTTTTGTACGACTGGGTATCATAGAGAGTATTCTTTATGAGAATACATTTTAAAGGTTTTTGAAACAAACATGACATTAAGATAAGTTTCGATTTAACGATTAAATATATCTGGACATTTTTGTACAGAATTCTTATAGTTTTTTTTATTTTATACATTTAGTTAGTAGTTTTGTTTTATTTAAGGCTAAAATAGTTTATTAAAATTTTTAAATATATTGGTTAACTATTAATTGATATTTTTAGAAAATGCCCTTATATATTTCGCCAATTGCTTCCTGAACTTTATTTATAATTTAATAATATTTACAAGCAGCCACAATGTGCAACACATCCCCATGGCTGTCATAATAAATATTTCTGGACCTGGAAAAGTGATGAAGTCGTTGATCCCGGCCAGCCCACACAATTCCAACCGACCACAAATCTCGACATGCGTCGTTGAATTTCCTTTCAGAAATTTGATCAAGTTTTCACAGAGCTAACCAGGATCTGCGTCTACCTACAGAATTCTATATACTCTTGCTCCACTCCTACTCCCACTTCAAATTCTACATTCTACATTCTACTCCTACTCAAGCAAATGATTATGAGGTGTATAATTAAAATTTTTACGCGCTTGTCCCTGGCCATGTAATTCAATTATGAAGAATCATTTGTAGCAGATGAGAACGTCTAATGTCTGTCGCATAAATGTATATTTTTAGAAAGTATATGAAGACATGTCTGGGAATGGGATTGTCTTGATTTATGCTGGGCCATATATTTAGCTAGGCTAAAAATGTGTTGCCTAAGTGCCGAGCAGAGTAATTGCCAATTTTTCGGAGAAAAATTGAGACATCAGTATCTACAAATAATTGCATTTTACGACTTTCATGCCATTAACAATTGATGCAGTTTAAGAGCTCGTTGGTTTTTATTCCACTGCCCCGCTAGAATTAAGCATATGACATGGAAATTGGCGTCAATACAAATTGAATGGTCAGCGGATCGTTTCGCTGTGACGTCGTCATTGGCAATGAGTCTGCATCGAGTCCAATTGGGGCCAGTGGTCCACTGGTTTCTCTGATAGATTTCTTTATCTTTGAACGCTGCCTGCTGCCAATTGTCGATTGTGTTTCTTTTCTCTTGTTATTCTCTTTGGCTTCTCTCTTTGTTGGGCTGTTGCAAAACAAAGGCATTGCCAATTGCAGCTGCCTCAAGTTGCACGCACAAGCGAAAATTAATTTGCGTAAATATTTACAAAACATTAAATTAATATTTTAGGTGTGCCAGCATTACGCAGAACCAAGTATCGATCGAATTGGCAAGAGAGCTGACTCATATTCTCGAATAGGCCGTGAGAGAAATTTTTGTACGATGTGTTTGCCAATGGATTTTTAATTATTTACGTCACTGGATTGTTTATAAATTAATTATACTGAATGGTCATTGAATGTATAAATAGTAATTTAATTTTAATCTCTCTATATATATACTTATATTGTTTTTTTTTTGTCTGGTAAGTACAATACGTTCTGGCAGAGTAAAAAACACGATTTGTAAGGATTATATTGTGATTGTGCAATTTTCCTTGTGCTGTGCGACCGTTTGTCCGTATGAACCCAATTTTTTTTTTTACCGATATTGAAGCTAGAGTCTTGAAATTTGGAATATATATATATATACCTATACCTGCGGATTCGAGAGCTTAATATTTTTGTCGCTTTCATCTACATTTAAAATCGATGCGTTTTTGAAAAAAATTATTTTGTATTATTCATTTTAGAAAACATTTTCTTTTAAATTTCAAAAATTTCTGCCCGCGTGAGCTCCCGCCCCCGCAATCTTGAAAAATATGAATCTTCCACAGTTTTAATGCTAGTCACCCCCGCATCACACAAATTACAAAATACCGAAAATTTTCAAAATAATAATTAAGAACGTGAACGAGTATAACGCAGTCGGTAACGCCCATTATGGTATAATAAGGTAAAAATATCAAAATCAAATAACATTATTCTGATTTGACCTCCTAATTGATTCTGCATCGAAGTTTTTTATATATTTGAACTAAAACTTAATCAAGTAGAATCAAAGAACTCATCATTGTTGCAACTATTGTGAATGAGCTACGAGTACAACTGTGAATGGTTATGCTAAATATAAACAGTGGACCAGCGCACAGAGCTCAATGAGTGCAATTAAAAAGCGCGAATGAATGAAATTCAATGCGGATTTAATGAATGATTTTACATAGCGTCAACGACAATGACGACAAACTATTTATAAGAATTCCACGATGCGGGCCGAGGAGCGAAGAGGAGACAGCAGGGAGTATAGCAGGCAGGCAGGCTGAATGACAGACGGACAACGGATGGACGAGTGGCTCTCTATAGCTAATAGCTAATAGCTGGGTAAGCGTGTGTATCTCCAACTGCATTTGTATTCGTATCTGTATCTGTATCTGTGTCTCTGGCTGACTGCGTGCGACGCGCGAGTTTTGTGTTTTAATTGCGCCATTTCCCATATCAGCGCTGTGATTATTTGTTCTAGTCAACATAAATAAAAACAAAAACTATGTCTGCTGTAGCCGATGCTGGACATGGGATTGGGCCCAGCTCGTAGGGGGGGAGAGCCATGCAGCAACAGTTCAGGCCATGCGATAACAATCGTTGGTACATGCCACAAATCTGACTAATTAGATGCTTGCTCGACATTTGATTTGTTATTTATTATCACATGCTGTCCTTTCAATTCTACGTAGTATTATTGTTATTATGATTTTGATTATTGTTATTATGGCCGCATTGCATTGTCGATCCGTTCACAAATTGATGGATGACCTCGCCACGGTGTCTGTCAGTGAGTCAGAATTGATCGCACTATGTCAGCGACTGCGTCTGGGGCTGCGCATCTATTGGATAAGTGCCACCAGGCGCAGATACTTTTCCCAGGCAACGGCCAAAACAACTGGCGTCTCACTTGACTACGCATCATTTGCGGCGCTGGGAAAATGTCGCACTCTGCTCTTGTTGTCTTTAGGTGGCGTTGGGGCCTCCTCCAAGACGTGCCTAGTACACAATCTTTGCATGCTTAAAGTACGCCCATTGTTCATATTGTTGTTTGTTTGTTTGTTTGTTAGTTGTTGGCTTCAATTCGGTCAAAATTTCTGTGGGCAGCAACGGTTCGCATGCTCGGACTAATCGTTGGCGTCGCTCCTCATCAGAACAAGGGTAATGGTAGCGGTAAGGGTAAGAGGGTAGAAGTACGACTAAGGTCTAGTATGTGTCCAAGATGAATGCGTTGGCGTTCTGGGAAATTGCTAATGTACATGTTTTGGCTGTCGTGCACTTTTACAGTAGTTTTGTCCATGGGTTAAATACTCATTAGCGCTGCGTGTTGTAGAATTGGAAATGGAAATTTTCCCTAACCTATCCACTTATGCGCACTCGATTTGGTGTCAAATTCTGTCGAGGCGTGAACGGGATTGTCATGTTTATGCCATGCTCTGGGCATGCCTCACTAGAACTGGGACAGAATACTCTATAGATTATTGAAATGCAGCTATTCAGTATCTTTGAATGTAGGTGTAATATTATTTGTTTGTATTTTTAGTTTCGATATTCTCTAAATCTTTAATCTATCAATATTTTTATACGAAATAAAAATATATACATATGTATATAAATAAATTTAAACATGTCTAAGATTTCTTTATTTATACATATATACATACAACGTTGGAAACATCTGGTTTGTGCCAATATAATATACACTGTTTTGGCCAACAATATTATTTATTTATAGCCAATTTATTTATAGCCAAAAACAAAGCTTAGTTGAAGAATCTACTGTATCCCCATTGTATGGATGTGGTATTCGTGTTAATAAAAGGCTTTAGCAGCCAGTGCTATCATACAACTAATTGGATAGACAGTTTATAAGTTTATACTATGCTTTAAATAGTAATTAAAATAACAATAAATATTTATATTGTAAATCAGCACAAGTTTGGTTTATTAAATTTAAAGGAAAAAATCCAATAAATATTATTGTTTTATGTTTTGATTACATATGTTTGCTAGTTTATGGTTACAGGGTATTAAAAATTGATTGCTCAGTACTTACCCAATGACATATTAATAATTGCTTCAAAGTCTTGCCCAATGTATTGATTGTTTAGTTTGGAGCTGGTGCTGTCATTTGGGGGAGCTTGGCTCAGTTCAGTTCAGGGGCTTTGCACTTGTTCTGGCCCGTTAAGGTGCTTCCGGCGGATATGGACAGTCAAAGTTTTGGACACACAATTGAAAACCTGCAAAACATAGAAAATAGGAAAGCATAGCAATTATTAAAATTTCAATTAATTATGCGCATGGTAAAGCAGCAACAACTACAACAAGAACAACAACAACAACAAATAATAATAAATAGTATGGCAAGTGCATGTGGGCAAAAAAGGGGAAGAGAAAAATTAAAACTAAAGTATAAAGCAGGCAGCTGGCAGGTTCAACTTATGGCTAACGGTACGTTGCATACAAAATAGAAACCTCAACAATTTCTAACGGAAGCAAAGAGTTTTCCCAACATATTTAAGCTAATTCACAAGTTTCGGACGCAGACACGGATATTGTGGCCGGAAACGTTGCAACGCGCTTCAAAAGTGGAAATAAAAAGGCGTCAAACGATTGCCCAAAATATTTTAAATAATATGTATGAACATGTGTGCATATGCGGCCTATAGTTTGTTTAGCTTAAGTGCCATCAAATATGTACATATATGTATATATTTTACAACTTCCTTGCCTCTTAGACCTAACCGCAGCCCCCAGCTTCAGATCCAGTTTAAACGATGGACAGCAATTGTCCGCACTTGGCGCAGAAACCGCAATTAGTACATTAAATTAATAAGTACAAAGTAATAAAAAAATGTTATAGCCGTATGTATTGTATAGGTCCATAGTTGGCGCATGAATGCCCAGTTTGGCGCCTGCCCCCCCACAAAAGTGCTTCGAATATTTTTATTGGCATATTTCTTTTATTTTTATAAGTCAATTAATATTCGCGCCGCATAACAAACCGCAAAGTAATTCTGATTCTTATTTGGTGCCTCGGGCGAGCGCAGCGTCGATTTTGCAATCATTTGGCATCCACATATCAACACCTATCAATTCTATAGAGATCGGCATATCGGTGAGCTTGAAAGAACTCTTCACCAGCAAATTCTATAAACTTGTGTATATTTGAATTTGTGTCGAAACCTTGATGAAATACGTTTTGATTTTTTTGTACGCATATCAAAGAATCTTTCAGTGTGTTTTCGTAAGCTTTTTTTTTTTTTTTTGATAACTGATAGTTTGCGTTGATTTCATAAATTTAAATCAACAATGATTGATTTATTGACTTATGGTACATCATGAGAATTTTGCGCAATACATTTTCGGAACTCAACTTTGCAACAAATGCAGCAATAAATAATTGATTAAAAACCAATAGCTGAAAAGTGCATACAAAATGTTCACGGATTTATGCCGAATTCGTTGGAAATTAAACAATCGGAGTTTATATTGTTTACAGCATTGTAACCCAATTTTGAATAAAAAAAAACTGTGTTTATAGAATTACAAAGAGTTCTTTAAGTTGTTGCTTTGTTTCATTTTTTAATGTTTACATTGGGCTATCCAAATTTAGAAAGGCATCTAAGTACTGATAAATTTCTACCGTGAATACTCAGCGCGTGACATTGAAAGTGCTTGAGAAACGTTTTCTGATATACAATAAAAAATTATTAAGTAAATAAGTCATTAAAGGCGCTCATAAAATATAAGCTCACAAATGTCTCTCTCTCTCTCTCTCTCTCTCTTTCTCCTTCTGTCTTTCTCTCGGGGAAAAACAATTAGGTCGAGCGATTTAGCGAGACGGACGGCACAGCGTTCGTTTAAGACGATTATTTCATTTAAGACGGTGACATTCATTTGCATATCAATGTGCCGGGTTAGGGTATCTCAAAGTATATGCCCGAAGACTTGAAATATGAAAATATGTTCAGAGTACATAAAAAATTCAATTTTAATACTTTATAAGAAATAATAATAGTAAACACTACATTGAAAGCAACGTAAATGTGTTAAAAAGTTTACTAATAGAGTTTATTTTATATCCAAATGTTTTTAGGGATTCTATGGCTGATCTGCAATATAAACTCCAGCCTTTTTCCAAATATATATCCGGGTCATTGACCCTTTCTAGACTGTTTGTGTTGTGTTTGGGTAGAGTTTCGTCGTGCATTTTTAGCTTATTTGCATTTGTGTTATATATTTCGTTTTTATACATTTCGCTCAGATGTGTGCGTTTTTTCGGTTTGATTGCTACGATTTTCATTACGGCTTACCGGAAATTCCAATTTAGGCAAATGCGCCGTTGACTGCAACAACAGCAACAGGCACGGCCAGAGCCAAAGCCAGAGCCAGTGCCACAGCAGCCGGCACGAAACGGGATTAATGTATACCCCTGGCGACAGCCACAGCGACAGCGACAGCGACAAGATCAAGTGGAGCATGCAGGGCCTGCAGACAATTGACATGCGGGGCTTGGGTACAAAAACCGAGCGTAATGGAGGCCTGTCCGAAAAAAAAAACTCAAAAAAAAATCTGCTTCAGTTCTGTCCGTTTTCAAGTTTAGCGCCAAAAACTTGTGCGACTGGTGAGAAATGCGTTAAATTGTCTTGTCTGCAGCACCTGACTTGCCGAATTTTATTTAGGGGTCTGGGGCGTGGAATTGGATCAGACATACGTCTGCAAAAGCGCCAATAAATTTCATTATACGAGTAAATATAAACAAACCGCGCAAAAATGTGGAAAATTCGTATTAAAAGGAAATGTGATCTATTTATAAGCAACAGATAAATTTAGTCCCATTGATACAGAAAACACCAACTTTTGTTTCGTTTATTTTATCTAAGAGCAAATAAATTTTGTACAAACGCTTTTTCAATATATTTTTTACCAGGAACTAAACACTGCTTTAGTACAAAATATCATATATGATTATTGAAAATATCAAACGTTAAATTTTAATAACATAATTCAAAGGGTATTTAACCAGCGTTTGTATCCCCTTTGATTATTGCATATACATACATACCAAAATTGATTAAGTTTATTATTTTGAAAAATACAAAAGCAATAACGATTTGCCCGTGTCATTTGAGTGTTTTTAATTTCATTAAAAGAAACATTTCCTATAATCGGCTATAAAGCACGTAAAAATCGCATTAAATTTACACTTACATATGCCTAAAATGCATTCGAAGCGATTTACAAAATATTTACAATTTCGATGCGATTTTCTTGATTGTTTTGTTGCACGTTTGCCACACACACTCGCAGGCACTACAAAAATATTTTGCAATCGAGCGGGAATGAAATTAAATAAATCAATTGAGGCGTTTTCGAATTTGTCAAACAGCCAATAAAGATTATTGAAAAACTGAAATCGCGCCACGTTCGAAACGGGTTCGCCGCTCGCCTCAGCGTTGCCAATACAATTTATTATAAATTTACTCAATAAAAAAAGTACACGAAATATTAAAAAATAAAAAAATAGATAAAAATAAAATAAAATATCGGAGAGTCAACTTATGTGCGCCGTAACAAAAGATTTGTATGTAAACAATTAAAATCATTTGCTGGCAGTCAAAAAGCTGAAGCACAATTCAAACTGAATGCCAAAGAGAGTACAAAGCGAGCGTCTAAATGGGCCAAAGAGAACGAGCGAGAGAGAGAGAGAGAGAGAGAGAGAGAAAGAGAGATGGAAGAGCAGCTGATGTTAATTTATTTATAAATAAAAAACACAAATTGTTTTAAATGAATTTGTGTGAGCATGCGAATATTTTTATTTAAGAAAATTAGAGCAACAGCAAGCGCTAAAGGGGGGAGGCAAAATAGATAGAAAGCGAGGAGGATAGTGGAAAATATAGCACAGCAAACAGCTGATAATCGTAGCGTCAGAAAGAGAGAGAGGGAGAGAGAGAGAGAGAGCAAGACACGTTGGAACAGCTGCCAAGTAAATAACACTCATACGCCACGTTGTACATCGCTGAATATCGCCCACGTTGCAACAATATTTTCTTGTTTTTTCGTTTTTCATTTCATTTAAAATGTAATTAATCATGCCACAAGCTACGACCGTTTCTGCGTGAGAATTTTGTTTGCTGTCTGACATACTGATGGATTTCAGAATGACATTAACTTAGCCTTTCGATTTTTATGTTTTTGTATTTTAATGCAAAACTGGCATTTGTGTCAGTCGTATGACTTTCACATGTTTTCCGCTTATCGCGATCGTTGAGCAGTGACCGAATTTTACGTTTTCAGTATTTGTGCCAAAAAAAAAATGTTTTATGTGGGTGCACCACAGTGGATCACAGTGGCACACAGTGGCGCAGTTTGACAGCCACGCACGTTTCACGTTGCGCCCACCGATCTTCACATGCACAAACATAAATACATAAATAATTGCTGACAAGCGCATAAAAACATCAATGAGATCGTCAAGAATTTAAGTTTGTGGGTCTTGCACAATAACAAAGCTGATGCGTCGATGTCGACAATGTCTATGCAAATGGCCAACAATTAAAAATTGGTTCAATTGTTCTCATTGTCACAATTTTGTCAGCGCCTCATCATTCGCAACCTGTTGAATTTGCCATTTGCCTGATTTGAGTGGGCTTCTTGTTTATTTATAATTTGAGGCATAAACATTTATTAAAGCTCAATAAATCATGCAATTGTATTTATCAATATCCAAAAAATACCACCATTGCCTTGAGGATGTTATTAGTCATTTCATAATACTTTTAGGCTGTTAGCATTTATTAATTTTATATTTATGTAATCATAAAATTGCATTTTTTATACACCTACATACATTTATATGTATTAAGTTAACTCATTGAATTTTTTCAGTGTATGAATCCATCCACGTGCTGCGCTCTGTTAGCTTTTAAACACTTGAGTAAAGTTGATTGAATTCTATAACAAAAAATCTGTTTTGTCTTTTTGTTTCTGGCCCTTGTTGGTTTATTAAAGTAAAAATTTGGTCAACTAGTCGTCAGTTGTTAGTTGTAAACCTTCAAAATGAGATGTGCCAAAGTTATAATCTTGTTGGCCGTAATTATCTATTGCCTGCCGCATAATGTTGCGGCTGTAACTTGTGATGTCTCACCAACGGATCTCAGTTGCATTGACTGTATCCTGAATCCTACAAATTCAGAGTGTATAACAGCAACAACTACAACTCCGTCAATTTTTGCTACCACGAAATCCCTACGCAGCAGGCTTGAAAAATTATTTACAACATTTTTTCAAAGGGCTGACAAAAGTCTGCAAGAAATTAAAACTAAATTGATTCCATTCTAAATGAGTTACAAACTATGTAAAACTTCAAATAAAAAAAAAAAAACCCAATAAAACTATAGTTTTTTAAACATAAAATATTTTTGGTGAACTGATAAAAATAATCGAGTTCTTAATATGCTCAAAATGCATTAAAAAATGCAACTATTAATAGAGAAGACGTAGTAGGAACGTAAATTCCAATCCATGGCTGACTTTTACCTGGCCGAGAAGCGTGTGCCGCGATCGTTAGCCATAAAATGTGTGGAGCATGCGCAAAATTTAATTATTACCAAATACCAGCAGCCCAAATAAAATTCATATAAGAAAATACCAGCAGCAATAACAACAACATCGAGCACATCGAACAACAATAACAACATTGTTCCAGTATTTCATATGCATGTGCCTGCGCATGTGTGTGAGAGCGAGAGAAAGAGAGAGAGAGAGAGAGGGAGATTGTGATTATGTGGGAGTGCGTGGAATATTAATTAAAGTTTGCGCTTAGTTTGATTTCTTCCCTGCGAGCAATATGTACACACACACAACAAGTGTTTTGCGTTGTAAAAACAAGCGAGCGTAGCCCCAAAACAAAAACAGAATCAAATAAAACAGCGAAAAGCGATGAAATTCAAATTTAAGTTAAACGCATTCCAGAGAAGGGCAACAACAACAACCGAAGCGAGCCGAGCGAGTAGGCATGCAAAACGCGTAGCCGATGCGAGATCAGCACCAAGATTAAAAGCAGAGGATAGTAAATGGACGGGTGTGTATGTGTGAGGGGAGCATTACATAAATGGCTGCCTGCAAATATGTGCACAAGCACACACAAATATTTATGTATGTATACATATTTGGAAGAGCATTCGGCGCCCTCTTTGCAGTTAAGACACGCATCTTGCATATTTCGCCTTGATGTTGATCGACAGTTTGACATTTTATGTCGTCGCCGCCTGTCAAAGGATGGCGGTTACTTTTTATTTTATTTTTATTTATTTTTTTTTATTATTATTGTTGGTGTTCTTGTTGCTTTTGATTTGCTTGTGTTTGTTTATATTTAGCTTTAACGTAGTACTTACTAGGTGAAAACAACAACAGCAACAAGTTGGCGCGTTGCCGTCGCTAGATGGCGCAGCAGCTGTCTAACTAAATGGTACTTCTAAGTTTGTATCTTAACAACACGTTGGGGCAACACTAAAGAGACGTAAATCAAAATTGAATCACGAACCGCTTTTACTCGACATTTTCCAAATATACGGTACGCGCACGTCGTTTGCGGGCCGCCAAACGGTTCCACGGCAAAACGAAAATTAAATAGTTGCTTGGCTGACGCTGCCCCAGAGCCCCCAACACAACAAGACGCACACACAGAGCAATATAAATAAAAGCAGAGCAAAGCCAAAGGCACAAAGTTTGGCGCGCTTTGGGCGACGCGCCTCGCTCATCATTTGCATTTTCTCTTCAGTCGAAAGAGCAAAGCTCTGGGGGAAAGAGAAACGTACATACGTGTGTTTGGGTGTGGGTGTGCGTGTAAAACGGCTGCGATCGTTGGCAATCCCCTTCTGGTGGTGAAAGCCTTTGACAATCAAATACGCTTTGATAGAACTGAATACCTGGTTTTGGATCTGGGCAAATATTATTTGCCAAAAGTGCGGCCTAGCAATCAGATGTGCTGAAGTTTCCATCTTGGCAACTGCTTTTTTTGACTGCGGTATGCCCTACTCTACTATGTCTCAAATGACTAGTTATGGAATTTTTCACATTATTGAAAAGCAGGCTTAAATAAATAAAACAATTGTTTCTTTGGTGTATAATAAAAATTATAATACAAATTATTTGCTGAAAACTTAAATACTTTAAATATATTTATATGTATGTACATTTAAAACGAATCTTCTTTTAATTTAATAGTTTTATTCTATTTTTTTAACATCTGCTTTTAAATAATTAAAAAGAATATTATTTGTCTTGAAAAAAAAATAATTATGCCAATTCAAATATTTGCAGAGCAACGGATAAATTTGATGCAATTAACGTATTTTTAGCACTACAAATGAGTGGTAACAACACAGGCGTTGTAATTGTAATTTTAAAGCAAAAGTTGCCAGATAGTGCGACTAACTATGAAGAGATTGGTATGGAACTGTAAGATACTTGAGATGACTGTTAAATTTAAATCAGTCGCTCATTTGCCGTTTAATTTGTAATGCAGGACTGAATACAAAACATGTTATCATAAAAACCACACATTTATAGTAACTTATCATATATAATTAATTATTATTTGTCAAGTCAAACAAAGAACTACGACAACTTTTCCAGTAAAAACTTACTGCATGCTGTTAATAACAGATTAACAAAATGTTAAACTGTTTTCGTTGTGTGTGTGTTAACAGAACTTACACGTATGCGCACATACGCAGGGCGCAGCAACAGCTGTGAGTTGAGGAGGAAAACCTATGTATGTGATTTTGCTACGGAATTCTTTTTGTTCGTGCGTAATTTGAGTTTGGACAACAATTTGCTGCATTTAAAAATCGGCGGTTAACCGTTAAAGAATGACATCTGTGTAAAGTTGCAATTCAAGGTAAATGCTTGCAGCTGCGCCTTCTGTTTGGTCAGGCTTTGGTTGAAAATCAAATGATTTAAATTAAATGAGAATTTTTGGGCGTGATGTAATCGCGTGAGTGTGAGTGCCACGACTGCGCCATCTATTGTCTTGTCGAGTAATTTATGCATATACATCTGAGTTGTGCACTTGACGTACAAAATAGAGCTTGGGTTGCCGGTGCGATTTGTTTATTATTGTGTTTGGGCTTGAGGTTATGTGCAACAGTCTGGAATATAAATAAAACACAGACTTATAATTGGAAAAAAAACCTATGAGACGACGACTCGGCCATTGAACAATATTAAATTGATAATGATGCGTGCGACATGTGCGTGTGAGCGGGATGGCTAGTGTGTTCCTCCTGGAAGTTGACGCCGGGCTGCCAGCCCGATTTGTAGTGCAAATCAGTGCTTAAATAAATTTTTTTTTTCGAAACATTGTCAAATTAAATGAGCAGCTAAACGTGCAGTAACGTTAGTTTAGATAACGAATTAATATATAGCATTTCAATCGCTTTGTTTGAACAGCGAAACCATACACTTTCAAAGCTGTCGGTTATCCGGCAACGCCACAAGCTCTCACTCTCCCGCGGTCTTTTTCCAAGAGCACATGTGCAGAAGAGCCAATTGTTGCTCAAGCTGCCGATTTGTAAATTATTTCCATTTGCCAAAGCAGTCGCAATAACAACAAATCGTTTGCAGAGCTTGCAGGCACACGGCAGTTGAGCTATGAACAACCAGGAATATGGCGGCATCCAGTGGATACAACAGCACGCCTCGGCGGTTGACTCCGAGACGGATATACTGGAAAGCGGCGCCGCCGACGGCGAGGTGACCGCCGCCTATCTGGTGAACGGGAATGCCACCGACGAGGATCTCGACCATATGGCGGCCGAGAATCTCATATTCATGGCGCGCGACGGCCAGCTGAGCGAGATCATTGCAGCCAACGAAACGAGCGGTGGCACCGTGTTTATTAGGGACAACGGCACCGTTGCTTACGCCGAGTCCTTCGACGATGACGCCCAAGTGGTCACCGAGGAGATTATCACCGATGACTGGGTGCAGCATCAAGGCGCAGAGCGGTGAGTAGCTGTGGGTTGATGCCCAGAAAGAAAAATTGACTGTGTAACGGGTTTGCTTGCAGCGTGGAAATCGCGGCCGAGCAAATTGCGGGCAACAACAGCTCGCAGGAGCTGCTGGACATGGAGCAAGATGAGTACACGGCGCTGCGCCCGTATCCCTGTGACTTCTGCAGCCGGCGCTTTCGCAAGAAGGCCAGCCTCAACAACCACATGTTGGCGCACCAAAACGATCGTCCGCATTTATGCAAACTGTGCGGCGGACGTTTTTCGCGGCGCGCCGAGCTGATTAGCCACTTCAAGGCGCACGCTGACGCACAGGTGGCGGCGGATGCCGAGGCCGCAGCAGCTGCAGCAGCGGCTGCAATTAAATTCGAGCCGCAGCAGCAGCAACGACAAATCGATGATCATTTCTACGAACAATGGCCGCTTTATCAGGACCAGGACCAAGACCAGGATCAGGAGCAGGAGCAGGAGCAGGAAGAGGACCAGGTGCAGTCACATGCGCAGGCACAGCAACTGGTGCAGCAGCACCAAACTGTGCCCCAGGCCAGCTATCCAGCGGTCAGCGCTGTGGCAGCGCCAACAGCCGCACGCGGTCGCATTAGCCGCCTCAAGCCCAAGGAGGAGAGCACCCAGTACATTATGATTGCCGAGAAGCAGGCGGCATCTGAGGTCGATAATATGCCCCAGTACATGGACTGTGAAGAGCTGCCGCTGGCGGGCAGCACATCGATCGGGGAAAGCGGCCAAGTCGCTGATACAGCGCAGCCGCTGCGCTTTCCGGTGCTGGACGAGAGCAAGCCCTTCGTGTGCCAGCAGTGCGGCTTGGCATTTGCGCGCGAGAAGGCGCTTGTCTCACACATCAAGGTAAGCATTAACCCCTTTTGAATGCGCCAAATTTCAATTGTTACGTCTGTTCAGAATCATCGCGTGGACTCGCCCTTCGAATGTAATCAGTGCCAGGAGATGTTCTGGGACAATTACAGCCTGCAGGAGCATCAGAAGACGCATCAGTTCGAGGAAAGCAACTCGGAGTATGATCCGGCATCGGCGGGCGAGGATAGCGCCAGCGAATCGGAACCGGATCAGCTATACGGCGACTTCTACTGCAGCGAGTGCGGCATTTCATTTCACAGGCAGGACCTGCTGCGCCGCCATGCCAAGCAGCAGCACAAGGATGCGGAGGGCGGCGACCATGCAGAAGCTGGCGAAAATGCCAAAGATGCGCCACACAGTTGTCACACGTGCGGCAAAGCTTTTCCCAGTGCACTGGAGCTGAATACCCATGTCGAGATTCATGCCCGTTTCCCGCCCTTCAAGTGAGCTGATGGGCGATCATTTGAAGCGAGTGCTAGTCTGACCATGTTAACCCTTTGCAGATGCGTCCTGTGCGGTGTTAGCTTCTACGAGGAGGAGGCTATCAAGCGGCATTTAAAGACGCGCCATCCCCACGAGCTGAAGCCCAACTCCTGCGTGCTGTGCGGCAAGGAGTGCCGGGATCGTAAGGCGCTGATCAAGCACGCCTGGGACCATTCGCGCGAGAAGTGCCATTCGTGCTCCAAGTGCGGCAAGAACTTTCACAACAAGGCGCGACTGAAGCGGCACATGGCCTCCCATCGCGACAAGTCGGTGGTGTGCGAGGTGTGCCACGAGGAGTTCCCCGATGGCCGCACCCTCTCCAATCACCGCCACTCGCACAGCACCACGTCGCCGGGCAAACTATTTCCCTGCCATGAGTGCGGCAAGACCTTCGGTTCACGCAGCTCGCAGCAGATACACGTGCGGATCCATACGGGCGAGCGACCGTATGGCTGTCGCTACTGCTGGAAGGCGTTCGCCGATGGCGGCACACTGCGCAAACACGAACGCATCCACACTGGCGAGAAGCCCTACGCCTGTTCCGTGTGCACGCGAGCCTTCAATCAGCGCGTGGTGCTCCGCGAACACATACGCTCCCATCACTCGGGCCTGGACGCGGTGCGCGGCACCTACCACTGCACCGTTTGCACTGCCGATTTGTCCTCATCCAATGAGCTCATCCAGCATCTCATCCAGCACAGCGACACGAACACGGCCAAACAGCGGCAGCCCATTGTGAGTGTTGTCAGAATTTACTTCTAATCTATTGGAAATTCTCACGCTCATCTCTTTCAGACTGGGCCACGCAAGTACAAGCGCCGAAGGAAACTGCAGCCACATGAGATTGCGCACATGCGTGCGGGCAACAAGGATGGCGAGGATTATGCCAGCGACATTGAATATTGCGATTTAGATGTGGAGAATGTCGACGATCTCCTCGACCGCGCCGAGCCCGTGCCCGTGAAAAAGGAGAAGCGCAAGCGAACTGCGACCAATGGCGCCGCAGCGCCAGCACAGAACACCTCGGATTCGGTTAAGTTGGCCAACAGCAGCTCGGACCGTCTGTGGGATGAGAAGTTCATGCAGATGAATGGCAACGGCAACGTCGCCACTGATGATGCCTACAAGAGCTTCTTTCAGATTGACTCTCTGGTGGTGGTCAACGACACCACCCTGCCGGCTGTTAGCTCCTCGAGCAATGCGGCAGGTGGCGCCAAGTCGCGGCGCAGCGGCAAGCAGGCGCAGCCAGCGGGTAGCAGCGACAAGGTGGCGGCAGCTGCTGGCGAGGAGTCGGGCAAGTCTGGAGTCGCGAGCAGTCGCAGCAGCAAAAGGAAATCGAGCAAAGCGGCCAAGAATGCAGCTGGAGCAACAGTGACAGCTGCAGCTGCAGCCACCGCCAGCAGTTCGCGTCCCCGCATGATACACACGGAAAAGTCGCGGGTGCCGGCGGAGAGTGCGCCAAAGAGGTCGCGGGGTCGCAGCTACGCCACGCGCACCAGCACCAGCGAGAGCAGCCAGCTGGGTCTGGTCAAGGCGAGCAGTGTTGCCAGCTCGCGCATTGTCGATGATTACGAGATTATATCACCTGCCACACAGCCGCCCAATCAGATCAGCTCCAGTCCGCTGCACATCAAGCAGGAGCAGGAGCAACTGCAGCAACACCACCAGCACCACCAGCAGCAGCAGCAGCGCGTGCAGCTCATGTACGACGATACGCATCTGCTGATTGATGCGACCCTGTTGCGCGAGAAGACCTTTGAGAAGTTTAATCCGAGCATTGTCAACGATCTCGAGGAGATACTGCGCAGTCCGCTCAAGCACGATCGGAATGCGCGGCTCCGCTTTACCAGCGAATCGTCGAACACGCCCCAGTTTCTGCCCGAAGAGGAGCAGAATCTTATTAAAATCGAGCCCACGTCGCCGGATCTGCGGGAAATGGTGGAGAGCCAGCAGCGTGTAACTGCCACGGGACATCAGGCCACGCCCACATCATCTTCATCGTCATCGTCGGCGGCGCGCACTTCTCGCCATCTGCGACAGCTTACCGCTAACTTGGGCACTCGGGCGGCCGCTAAGCGGAACATTAGCAAGACGACCTCCGCGTCCGGCTCCAAGAAGTCATCGTCAGACTCAACTGTTGCAGTCAGCAAAGCGAACTCCTCCTACCTCAGCTATGGCGTCGACTCGTACACTGTGAGTGTGGCGGCCAGCGCCAACTCCTCAGATGTCAGTTCCGGTTTCTTTTCCATCTCTGAGGTGGTGTCTGCTGCGGATGCCGCCGATGCGGCAGCCAAAGCGGCGGCGGCCAGCAAAACGGAGCGCAGGACGCGCTGCTTTGAGTGTGAAATGTGCTCATCCATATTTCCCGATCGTTCCCAGCTGCTGGAACACATGCATATACACATCTGAGAATATACAAATGGAGAGGGATTTGCTATTGGAACTGTTTTGTAGCGCTTGTTAGTTTCCCAAAAAAAAGGAAAACACCTAACTGAAACCTAATGAGGAAAAACGAAAACAAACATATAAAAAAAACTAATCCTAAGTTTGGCTTAAGTTGCTCGCAGGGGAGGGTAAACGTATTTTTTGAAATATTTACCTACAAGAATTTCAATTACAAATTGAATTAATGTTGTGCGGGATAACTTAACTATATATATATATAATCGTATATACATACACACATATATAATGTAACATAGGAAACATCGAAAGATCGTTGATTAATGCGTTATTTAAATTGAATAGAGAGCTTAGCTATAAGGCTTTTTAAATTTGTACCTCAATTTTGTTTTGAAGAATTGGTATGCTGAAGTAAATAAATCCATAATGGTGTTTCATTTAAGTTTCATTTAAGCTAGTTAGGGTGATAAGTTAGGTAAGTGAAACAGTTATAGATAACTGAACAATGCAGGTCCGGCTTAAAGTTTCATGCCAGAATTGATCTTCGCTGAGTATCTGATATAGTATATCTGACAACTATTATTGGATACTAAGCCAGTCTAATGTGAATACTATATAATAATTGTAAATTTATTATTGAATGTTTCATTTTAAGTTAATGTCGACTGATTAGTTGTGAATTTTAATTATTGTGAATTTTAAATAATTCACTTAAATATCGTACTATTTATCAGACACAATCGATCTTGAAATATCAAGGTTCAGATAACAACTATCTTTCCTTATCGCTGCTTGTTAAACATTTAACAGCCAGTTCAAGCCTCTCCATCATATGCCAGTTTCTACTGTGTTTGTTTTGTATTTAATCATTATATGAGTCAGTTTATATATGTATGTATATATTCACATGCATTATGCATATGAAGAGAAATGAACTGCGAGAGAGAGAGAGAGAGTGGCAGCGAGAGCGAGCTAAATTTATGCGCTCACTTTGTCTGGCACGCATACAAAGAAGAGTCCAATGCCCACCCTGAACTGTACGGTAACCGTTGTTCCAGTGCGCTCAGTCATCGCTGGGTATTTAAACAAAGCGATATTGAAGTCTGCTTGTATTTTTTGTTTTCCTCGTAACTAGTTGTTGTTTCCCTCCGTTCTGTTCAGGATATTTTCTTTTTACGCTTTTAAGCCTTATCAATAGGCTTTCGTTTAAGACAGCCATGACCGATCGTAATGATGTCCTCTGCGGTGGCATATCGGAGGAGCTGCAGGGCGAACATTTGCAGGAGGCCTTGGATCTGCTGAATACTTCGCTGGCCAAAGTGGCCACCGGCGATAAGCCCAGCTTTCAGTGAGTTGTGAATTGCTACATTCCGAATAGAGGCGTAAATAACTAAATATTTCCATAGAGTTGTGAAGGTCAGCTCGGTAACATCTCAAGTGGTCGCCGGCAGTCTCTATCATTACAAGGTGCAGCTATCCCAGGGCGATGACGTCAAGGAGAGCTACGTGAAGATCTGGACGCAGCCCTGGCTTCGGGAGAACGGCACTAATATAACCATCAAGCGCGAGGGCGATGATAATGTGATTGAAAGCACATTTTGAATTTAATTAACCACTAATTGCATGTTATAAGCAAATTAAGATTTAATTTAGTTTTAATCGCCTTTGTCATTTTCAATTATTACAATTAAATCCATAGGTACTCTCACACCCATGTCTATAGAAACAAGTGTGCGCTTGCTAAATCACTTTATATATATTAAAATAAACGGTAACAAATTGGGGTATGCGGGACATTTAAATCTTCTGATATTTATCCAACAATGGAGCTAGAAGAGCTGAATGTGATTCTTTGACCGTTTTGGACGAACAATTTGCTAATGTAGCTGACTTGACAGACGGTTTATATAGCAATGACTAAATTTTGGCTTTCTTTAATTTAAACTTCACTATGCCCAACATTATTTACATTCACATATTTTACGTTTTGCGATTCCATTTGCAAGTGTGGCACTTGCATCAGATAAATTACCTGATCAGTTTGTTTTGATTTATCTTTTCGAAACAAAATAAAAATTTAAGCATTATATGAATATATACAAAATTGTTATTGCAAAACAACAGGCTACATTTTCAAACATATAAAAAATGATTGTGGAATTTAAATTATTTAATGTTCATTCATCTTCAGAGCCGTAACCTGAAAATAACACCATTTCTTGTTAGATTCCATACTGTCCAATAACAATAAAATCAGCACACAACTAAAACAAGCCTTTTTAGATAACCTTTAGATAAACATTTTTTTTATTATTTTTATTTTTTATAAGAACCAAATATACCAAATTAAAAATATTCAAATTCTTTAAAACGATGGTAAAGCTGACAAAAAGTGTGTAGTGAAGATCTGGCAGAGCAATAACATTACTGTTTAAATAAAGAATTTACATTTATTTATAGGCTCTCATCTATATGAATGCATACATTCTTAAACATGTTCGTCAACTCCAGGTAAAAGTATTAGTAACGAAACGCTTACAACCAAGAGAGAGACCTCTCTCATTAAGAAAGAGAGCAGAGCAGAGCAGAGCAGCTTGTGTATAAAAGGGCCGCAACTGCTGTGGAGAATTTAGTTTACGGGCAGCTTTTGAACGAACTAGACACAACTGCAAGATGATCGGCTCCAAGTTCTTTTACGTGACAGTCTTCGCGCTCGTCTGTGTGGTGGCCAGCGATGATCCACCAGTTGTTGGTGGTCCCAGAGAACTAAGCGGCGATGCCCTGAAAAAGGCTATTGAGAACCTGGACGCAGCGCTGGCTAAGCTTTCAACTGGCGATGGACCCAGCTACACGTGAGTTTATCAATTTATTTGTTATCTTCTGTGTGTTTACTTATTGATTTACGTATTTGTTTGCTATAGAGCTACCAAAGTGTTGAAGGTGACCACTCAAGTTGTGGCCGGTAGCCTCGATACCTACACTGTGGAACTTACCCAAAATAAAGACGTGAAACAGTGCACTGTCAAGATCTGGTCCCAGCCATGGCTCAAGGAGAACGCCACCAATGTCCAGATAGAGTGCCAGGGCGATGATAATAAGGTTGATCGCACCTGGTAAACTGCAAATCTTTTCCCAATAACATTAATGTAACAATCATAAGAAAAGAATAAAATCAACAGCGCTTTGAGCATTAAAACCGGTTTCGTTTCGCTTTCGATAGCCGACAATGAATATTAATTCTAATCGCTGTCGCTTTGTTCGTGCTCAGAGCGAGTCTCTAATATATATCTACATATATGTATATCATATTTGTGGGTTAAAGCTGGCGCTTTATTGCTTTAACTAATTGACGTAACACAGATGTTAAAACAACAAGTAGAATCGTTGCAGCTGGGTGTAACCGACTGCGCAATACTCGTTCACAGTATTATAAAAGTATAAATTAGTCAAAAATAGTTTTAATTATTATTGTTACTTTGTACAAATGTCGACAGTTTTTTTTTGGCGGGAGGTGGATGTGGCCGAAATTAGAGGAGTTTGTCAGTTATGTACCTAACTGTAAAACTGAAGGAAATATATATGTAGATTAAGTCGAATGGAGACGCGTCCAGTGGGTGCACCCAAACGAAAATATATTCAGACTTTTAACCCAGAAAAAATTGCGTTCATACGGATAGATGGGCGGACAGCAAGACAGACATTGTACAAATCAAATATACTCTTTTCACTTTGTGAACGTGTATAAAAATAAGAATTAATTGTTGAGAACAGAGGTTAGGTTTTGCATTGATTAACTAGAATTACCCTGTCAAGTTGCTAAATTAATTCATCACTAGCTAAAATTTGTTTGTTTGTTTTTTTCTCCAGTTTCCCGGCTGATTAAATTTTGTATAAATATTTGGTGGTGATACAACCATAATAATGACATCCAGATCTGACGTTCGATTGCCAGTGACAACCGAATTTATAATGCTCACATGATCTGAATAATAATTCGATAAGAATTTAAATATATACAAATGTCGGCTGTTTCATTAATCTTCTGTGACTTTTAGTTGATTGATTTTAAAATTTTGTGCTCACGTTTAGTGGTCAAAGAACAAAAATATTCAATTTAAGACACATGTACATATGTTTATTTTAAGGAATTAAAAGCTGATAGTATTTTTAAATTTTTTTTCAGCATTAAAAATGCCCCCAAAATTGGCTTCACAATTTATCGTTTAATTCGCTAAACAACCATTAAGTTATAAACGTTACATTTTTTTTTAGATAATAATATATTATTTCCCTTTGTTGTGTTTTGTTGATAATACCCCTAAGTTGTGATAAATATAGGTATTATGCAAATGTATTTATTTTTTTCCGGTTTTATTTTTTAATGTATTTACGACTTATTAAGCGATTCAGACCAAACCGGTTCTTATCACAATCTTAAGTTAGCTGGTTCCTGTTTTTATATTTTCGGGAAGATTAATTCTGTATATTTATAAAAATATATAATTTTTATACTCCTTCACGAAGTGAAGATAGAGAATTGAAATTTTGGGTATATACTCGTGTGTACCCGCGTCAGATAAAGTGTTAAGGATTTTGGAGTGCGCCCACTGGGGGCGTGGCAAACCGATAACACCTAAAATCGCATATCGATAAAGTCCACAATTTTAAAGCTAGAGTCACTGAACTTGGTCTGTAGATAGCTGACGACCTCCAAAAAAGATTGCCACGTTGGTATCCCGGCCACGCCTACTAGAACGCCCACAACGCCCCCGCCCTAAAAAATCGGATATGCCTATATCTCCCACAGTTTTTGAGCTAGAGTCACCATATTTTGCATATATATTGCAGGCATGTTCCCCCAAACATCAAGAAAAAATTTGTTGGACACACCCCCTCCCACCCCCATAATTTCGAAAACCGATATACCTGCAAGCTCGAATCGATAACACGTGTATATTTCCCAAAATTTGTAAGATAGAGCCAACAAATTTGTTATGCTTATTCCTTATTCATTTTCAAAAAAATTTTTTTTCAAAATTTATAATTGCGAATTTTTGTTTTTAATCGATTGTGTTAGTCATAAATAGTTTAAGAATCAACATTAAACCCGATTCTGAGGGGGTAAAATTTTTTGTCAAAAATCATGCCAAAATTGGCAACAATTTTGACAAGTAAAGCTCTCGGATCCATAGCTCCCATACTTCAAACTTCCATAACTTTGTCAAAACTGAACCGATTTTCATGTTTGATGACATTTTGATCATGATTTTTCATTTAGATCGATTTTACATTTAAAATATATGAATTTTTGAAAATAAAATTTGATGGAAAAAAGCTTGCCCTCCTCTGATATCCGAAAAAATGTTATTTTCAAAATGTAGAATTGCGAATTTCTCTTTTTAATGGATTGTATTTGTCATAATTAATTAGAATTAAATTCTGCATTGCACAAATAATGCCTGGCTCTATGTTTTATTAGACTATGAACGAGTATTGCGCTGTCGGTTACACCCGACAGCAACGCTCTTACTTGTTTTAATTGTTTAGTTGTTCAGTCTAAGCATATTAATGATTTAATAATTTTTGCTTTTTATAATATGAATCAGTTGAACTTCAATCCAAACATGAAAATTATAGTCTAAGCTAATAATTAATTAATTAATTAAAGATTATAGTTATTTTTATTTGATTTTATATTAACACTTATTACAAATACGTTCAACAAATAACTAGTTGTGCTATATAAGCTTGAGTAAACTGTGTTTTGTACTAAATATACACATCTTCTCTTTATGTAGAATTTGTGCCTTTGTTCGAGCTCACCAGAGCCCTCACTTTCTTTTGTTTGGGTTTGCAAAGATCGATCTTACGAAAAAAAACAGTATATAAGTGCTTCCCTCCCCCTCTTTCTCTTTCGCTCATATCGATTGCCTCAGCGGCAGAGATATACTCACACATTTCTGGACACAAACACAATAGAAACAAACACTCGAGATCGGCTTCCGTTGAGCTCCTATAAAAGTGGCCACTGCAGAGAGTCTGGCATTCAGTCCGAAATTTTGATTCGTTTTGTGCGCTAGGAATTTCTCAAAATGCTCTCCATGAAAGTTATTTTTGTTCTCGGCTTGGCCATGACAGTTGTTTCGGCTAAAGTAATTGATGCAAAGATTAAATGTCTGTTTATATAAGTAAAATTGTATTTGTTTTTAGGTTGCCGGTGGCATAAACACGCTTACCGGCGACGATCTTAAGGAAGCCGTGGAAATTTTGAACACCTCTCTGTCCAAATTGGCCAGCGGCGATGGCCCGATCTATAAGTGAGTGCCACGAACAATTGCATTCGAGATATACATAAAAGTTTATTAAATATAACCATAATGCACAGATTGGGAAAAGTTATCTCGGCTACGCATCAAATTGTTTCGGGCAGCAAATACGTATACGAAGTGGAGCTAATTGAAGGCAGCAATACTAAGAAATGCAATGTGAAGATCTGGTCGCAACCCTGGCTCGAAAACGGCATCGAGGTAACCTTTAACTGCCCCGACGGTACAGTTGTGAAGAACCACAGCGCCTAAACATGGCAGATTTGTTTCAAAAAATTCTATTTCCGATCACAATAAAAAATATTCAAAAGTAAACCAGCTTTTTTACTTGTTATTGATGATTTCTTTTTAAAGTGTTTTATTTTGAGAGTTATACACGAAAACATACCCTGTGAAACATTTATATTCATAATCATCATCTATTATAATGACACTGGAATGTGAAATATGTTTTATGTTTCTACAATTTCTTCTCGCGGAAGATAAGATAAGAGAATCATTCATCAAGTATCACGTCTCGTTTAATATATAGCTATTTGAACGGGTTTGCTTATCTTTCATTTTGAGAAACTAATTTACATAGACAACCGGATGAGAAAATAGTTTTCTGCCGATATATTTCATTTTAATCATTGTTGCTTACTTCACCTAAATCTGAACTGTTTAATTAATCCATATATAAAAAACATATTCACAAAAATTTTTGTCCTACTCACCCAGACACGCACAACACATAGGCGGGAATCACTCGTATAATATAATATATAGAAATCCGTTAAGAAGAGTATATCTGTTTAAACTGGATGTAACACTCATCTTTGCCTAGGATCCGATCTCACCTGTTGCATTAAAAACTCAATGCGGTTATGCGTGATAAATGTTTATTAAATTTAATAATCGAATATCTTCTCCCCAGTTATAAGGATAATATTTAACCAAACAGCTTATTCTGGAATATGCTTGGGAAACTTGAAGTCGAACCTTTGCTTGCGTTCAGGCTGTCGATCTCTTTTTTCAATACTGCAGTAGCACGTCTGCATTGGCGCAGCCTCCGCTGCAGCCTCCCTATGCGCTGCAGCAGACGGGCAGCGCTGACGCTGCTCGAGGTGGTGGTGCCCGAGCTGGCCGTCGGTGTGGTTGCTGTCGAAGAAGTCGAGTTGGATGACGTGCTGGGTGCTGACGTGCTCGTTGTCGCACAATCAGAATTCACGAAGCAAAGGGCCAAGATGGCACAGCTCAAGATAACCGTTTGGATCCTCATCTTTATACGACTACTTTACTTAGAATGTCACATGGTGGTCCAAGCAATTCTTTTTATAGCGATATTTGAGTGTGATTATATTTACTTTGGTTGGATTTCCACACGTATGTAACTATTGAAATGAGAACACAAGTGTTTTTCTGCCCTTACTTAAAGTTAAACGTTTCGTATGTAAGCTGATGTTTGAAGTGCTCGATTTAACTTTAACGGAATTTATTTCAGTGTCAGCGATTTCGAAATCAATTGACAATTATGGTAACTTAAGCTAGTTGTATGAGCAAAAAAGATGGCAATTATGGGTTAACATTTACTAATATTTTACGTAACTTTTAAAGGTACAGGCATGCTCTAGTAATAGAGAACGCAATTCTCTTCCTTTCAGGACGCGACGACGCTCAAGGAATTTGTCCTCGTGTTGACGGATCACGTCCAATAGGGAGAGTGGAAGCCGAATGCTGTGAAGCTCGGGTTAGTAGGTAACATAATTCATGTGTATAATGAAATAAAAAATAAATAAAAATTCAAGCTCAAAAATTTTATATAGATGTTATTTTACATCTACTAATCCATTCTAAGCCCCATATGGAAATATGCATTACAAATTTACGGCATTGCGGCAAAAACAAATTTAAATAAAATTAGAGTTACTCAATCCAAAATCTTAAGGCGAATATGCAACGTATCATGGTACATTCGAAATAGAGACATCAAATGAGATGAGAAAGAATATTCCAGCCCCAAAATTTCTCAGTTGTACTTTTATTTTATTGAAAACTAAACAGATTTTCATTTATATTTAACCGACTACACGCACATTGCGCCTGCTGTTGGCAGTTGTCAGGTTACTGATGCGCACGATCCTCCTGTTGGATCGCAATGTGACGGGGCTGGCCGTTGTCGTCGTAGTTGTGGTGGTGCAATCAGCATTATCAGCATTCGCTGCATCGGTACAGTTCGTGCAGTTCGTCAGGATCGTTGTTGAACAGGCAACTGCATCGTTGCTCTTGATATAGAACATGGCCAGAACGGCACAGGTAAGCACAATTGTAAAAGTTCTCATGATTGTTTGACTTCTTTTAGGCAGTGCCTCAAAGATTGTGATGTAGTTTGGCCATTCATCAGCGCTTTATATAGTAAGCAATTATTTACATTTTCTTTGAGCCTTGACAAATTATTTACGAATATATACAGCTGTTCTGAAGTTGCCTAAAGAAAGAATTAAAATTTTGACCGTGTGGCCTTCACCTTACACTTAACACACGAGCTGAGCTCAATGATTGTTGCTATGTTTATAAGATAATATATAAATCATAGTTTGACCACTAGACTATTTCTGAATATAAATTTATTTCTTAGTTACAATACATATTTCTTTTTGCAAAAATATCCTTGACTCTTACTTATTTTGTATCTATTTTTTTGTAATTGTATAATAGCGACATTTTATTTTTAAGTGATTGCGGGTACCAAATTAGTATAAAACAAAACTTAAAAGTGATCCTGAGGAGGTAAATTTTTTTATTAAAAGGCATGCCAATTTAACAAAACCTTTGACATATACTTCCTAGGTTTCAAAATCCCACAACTTCCTCAACACTCAACCGATGTTAATTTGCATCATAGATTGCATTTACAATTACTTCGTATTTGAAAATATATATTTTTGGATATTTTTTTCATCAAAAATATCCTTCCTATTTATTTGCTTTCTAATATATTTCTTTTAAATTAAGTCGCGAAATTTTATTTTTAATCAATGGCATGTATCAAAAGATGTGTAAAATTCAACTTTAACTGATTTTCATGAAGCTATTCTTTTCGGTTGGTATGAGCTTGATCTAATCGGACTAGTGCCAGATTTAAAATTTTCATCTATATATTGCTAATCGCTTTTTGATTAATTCCTTATCCTTCGTTATTAGCAAGGACATTCGTCCACAGCGATAGTTTTGATATTGTGGGTCAAACTAACACTGATCCATTTGTGTAAGAGCTGAAGGATATGTGCTACATAACATGGAAGTGTGATTTTGGTATAAAGATTATTGGGCATTGTTTATTTCTAGATGTGTAGCTGAGGTTTTTGTAAACACATAGCTGTTAAATTTTAAATTAAAATTTGTATTATGTAGCATCTGCCAAATAAGTTCCTTTCTTTTTTTTTTTAACTATTCTGTTATATTTGTTTTATAAATGTTTTTTTTGTTTGCCTTCAAGCCATTCCTTGTTGTTGTAAGTTTTAAGCCCTATCAAAATAATTGGTAAAACTGTTTTTTTTATTATGGATTTATTGAAAACTGAACAGCTTTCTATTTAAATTTAACCGCGGAATACACGTACATTGCGGCCTTTGCGATTTCTGCTGCTGCTGTTGGCACAGGTTACTGATGCGCACGATCCTCCTGTTGGATCGCAATGTGACGGGGCTGGCCGTTGTCGTCGTAGTTGTGGTGGTGCAATCAGCATTATCAGCATTAGCTGCATCGGTACAGTTCGTGCAGTTCGTCAGGATCGTTGTTGAACATGCAACTGCATCGTTGCTCTTGATATAGAACGTGGCCAGAACGGCACAGGTAAGAACGATTGTAAAAGTTCTCATGACTGTTTGACTTCTTTTAGGCAGTCCTTCAAAGCTTCTGTAGTAGTTTGGCCATTCATCAGCGCTTTTTATAGTAAATATTTTTTTACATTTTCTTAGAACCTTGACGAATTATTTGCGAATATATACAGCTGTTCTGAACAATAGAGCTGAGCTCAACGATTTCTGCTTTGTCAAAAAGACAAAACAAAATTTGCATTCGCTAAAAAAATAATTTTTCTGTGTATTTAACGCACATGCAAATAAATTTGAAAAAATAAAATAATATAAATGGTTTTGTTTATGCGAATAAGCTAAATAGAAAAACATCGGTCTAATAATTGCCCAAACAATCGAAACAAACTATAAACGAAGAGTAATGTATTGAGTATTTTTTTATTTACATTTGCAATCTGCCTTTTTACAATAAATAAGTATAACAATTTTCGACGTCTAACGCCTCAACTGTCCTTACTAAGTTGAAAATGCATTCCTAACAGTCCTGATAGCAAGTACATGTTTATACCCAGAACTTACAGAGAGTGAGTAAAAAGGGTATAATGGTTTTGTGCAAATATATGTAACAGGCAGAAGAAAGCATCTCCGTCGCCATAAAGTGTATATATCTTGGATCAGGAGGCTTATATTTTTTTTTGGATATTATGTATATATATTTATATTTATTAATATCGATACAAATCGATTACAAGACTTTGTTTTGTTTAGCATATATCGGAGACTATAAAAGTTATAGCTACAAAATTTAAACCATACGCAGGTTTTGAATATTTCCTCCCATTCGCACCAAATATCAGTAGAACACAATTCAAATACTATATATTCTATATATTCGCTTTGGTTTTATATTTATATTTTTATTTTATATATTTTTGGTTTAGAGGTTATTCAAGACTTTAGTTACAATAGTGTGGGCCAAGCGAAGCCGCTGAGTAAAGTGCACAGCTTGCGGCGAGCGTTTGTGAGTGTGTATGTGTGTGTTAGTTTAAATAATTGTAACTACAAATCGCCGGATTTATGTTTTCTTTATTTTGGGGCTTCCAAGTATGTGTCCAAGCCAAGTGAACTTCCAGATAATTTACAATCTCATTAACTGGTATGATGGATCATTTTAATATTACAACGGAAATATTATTTGAACGGATTTCTTAACCTTGATCAATATTTTAACCATTTGGCAAACTGCTTATTGCAAGCGATGTGAAGATATTCAATAATAACAGAATACAAATTATATTAGAGATCTATTCAGACATCAACAACAAAATTAAAATTTTGAATAATTTGTTAAAAACAATATTTAATTTGTTAAACATAATAAATTGTTGGTACAAGAATCGGATTTATATATATTATTTATGTGCTTAACCCCTAACTTTGCGACTGATCTTTCCACGCTTCACGTTGCTTCGCCTCACGTTGCTTCGCCTTACGTTTACACGTCTCGCGTTTCCACGGCGGTTGTTTCCGCGTCTGCTGCTCCTAACCGTGCTGCTTCCATTCTTATACACGCGCAGGCGACGCTGATTTGTGTACCTGAGATTACTAATCCTCACTATTCTTCCGCCCGTTCCGGTTGATCCCGTTCCCGTTCCAGTTCCGGTTGAAGCAGTCGCTGTTGTTGTTGTTGTCGCCGCTGTAGTTGTTGTCGTTGTGGTCGTACAGTCCGCATTATCTGCGTTGGCCGCGTCAGTACAGTCAGTGCATCCTGCTGGCAGATTTGGGTCCAACGATGTGCAGGCCTCCGCGTCGCTGTTCCTCACAAGGAAACTGGCCAAAATGGCAAGGCTCAGGAAAATTGTGGTGCCTCTCATTCTAACTGATTGTTGTTTGATGAAATCGTTAAAAAATTGTGATATAGTTTCGCTTGGACGCAACTGCTTTTATAGTTAAATAATGACGGATAATTTGCAAATGTACACAGCTGTTTTGCATCCTATTTGTAGTCGAAAAATGGTTAAGTTAGGGGTCGATTAGTAAGTAAATATGATGTTAAGTATTGACATTTTAGACATATTACCTTCAATAAGTTTAATAGCTGAAAGTAGAAAACAAAACCTTGAGTGTATGGTTATTGGTTTTAGATGTTTTTAATTTCAAAGTTTGTTTTCGAAATATATTAACAGTATATTAAGGAATAGCTTTTAAATATGTTCTACAGTGATATTTCATTTTTTTTTAGTTTTTATATAAATTAAAAAAATTAGTCTAGTATTCAAATCTGAATCTCCCGAAGTCATATAAAGTTGTAAGCTTTAAATATTAAATAGTATATTCTCTCTTTTTTTGTCAATTATCTTTGTAATTACCGTGAGAGTTTCCAGTGAATGAGCTTTTGTATCTCTGAATTTTAAATTATTATGACGTCACTCGCACTTTCAGAGCGCAGTTAAAACAATGCCTTTGACTTTATTCCATTCGATTCAGTTGAAGTTGGCACCGATCTCTGAACGGTTTAGCCATGAATTACACTCGGATAATTTATTTTTACATGACATTCATGTTTCTAGTGGAGCGAACGGTGAGTGAATCTAATATAATTTATAATATACTTTAAAATAATTCATATATTTGTACAGTTATCGATTTGTATACCACCCAACCACTGCATTGAGGATGTAAGTAACTCTGTATTCGTTAAGTTCAATTTTTCCAACACCATTCGTCCTGCAGATGGATTACAGCGATGCCAAGGAACGGTTTACCTACGTGCTGTCGAAATATGCAGAGGTGCAAATGAAAATTAACGGTGAGCCGCTGGGGTAAGTTTTTGGTGGGCACTAAAATAATGTATCCATTGAATATTTGACGCTGTCGACCGCAGCTTGCATGGCAAACTTGTCACGCATGGCAACATCGAGGAGCAGCATATTGTGTTCCAGCTGATGGACAATACGCCGCACGACGTCATTCAGAGCTGCGTGTTTGTGGTAACCAATGCTCCCAATGAGTGCGAGTCCATTGTGACTGTGTGCAACACATACCTTGGGCGCACGCCGCGGCCGCTGCTGGAGCGGAAGCCATTGACGGTCTGTGAGGATGGCGTGCGCGAAGCGGAAGTGGAAGTAGAACCGGAAGCCGAGGACGCTGAGGATGCCAATGAGGGCAAGGAAGCAACAGCAGCGACAGCGTCGGATGTCGATGTGACCAGCAACAGTGAGCTCATCTAGACTTAGCCCTTATTTAATAAGCTTAAGGTGACGGATATTTCAAAACTAAATACTTAAGGCACATGAAAAAATAAGGAACAAAATTTATCTTGCACAATAGGTGCGACTTTACATTTCATTCAAAACGATACAAAATTGAGTCAATTTTTAAAAGAATATATTTAAGTCTTACTCTCTACATGCAAATTTAAAATTTCAAAATAACTACTTTTGCCTAAAAGTATACCACAATTAAAGAAAATTAAAAAACAAATTTTTTCAGCAGTTCAAATGCAAAAGTTTCGTTTTTAATTTTGCAATAATTAAAAAAGTTAATGTTAATATGCTCAGCACAGTTCTCAGTTTGATAGATTTCGTTCATGATCACAGGACTATAGCATACTACTGCTCTTAAAAGAGAGCACAACTTTTTACGCGCCTTTAAGTTCAACAACTGCCAGCCCACAAAAATGGCGCCTGCGCAACAGACTGTGTCAAAGAGAGAGGTCTTAGAGAGAGTTTAAGGGCACAGTGGCTTGACACTTTTTACAGTTGAAGATGCCTGTGGGCTTACAGATGCACGTGCTGCACACTGGGCTTAAAACACACAGCTAAATAAGCAAACAACATTTACATATACCCATTCTGAATTATTTTATGTCCTTGAGATTGACAAAAATAAACCTAAAATATTTCCTAATGCATAATATTAAATGAAAATATAAAAATTCATTATTTAAGAAAATTTGTTATTAGGAAAAAATATTGAAAATAAAAACGTTTGCACTTTATTTTTGTATCCAAATGAAATGTTAACAATTTGGCGACACGGTTGCACGGTTATTGCCACCACCCACAGCCCCCTGAAAGAGCGTGAGAGCGCTTCTCATTGAGAGCGAATTGGAACAGTACCGCGTGCTAAATAACAGTAAACAAAGCGTAGCACATGCGACGCTGACGCCAGCGACAACGTCAGCGCCAAAGCGTAAGCTGCTGTTGCTGCTGCTAGCGCCGCCGCTGCCGCTGCCGCTGCGGCTGCTGTTGGCTACGCATCGCCATATCAGTTGATGTCTGGCGCCAAAGCGAACTGGAGCAACTAAAAGACGACAATAGCAGCGCTCAGAGCTCACAAGCTGCAGAATACGAATGCTTTAGAGAGAGCAACAGCAAGTGGGAGCGAGAGAGCGTGTGTGTGTTTAAGCAGTGACAAGGCAGCAGTTGTGTGACGGAGAGGCACATAGATAGAGAGAGAGAGAGAGAGAGAGAGAGAGAGAGAGAGAGAGTACGTATTTGGGTACGATGTAATTTAGCTAGACCCGCACAGAATTTTTTGATGGCAGCGGCGCTCAGTGCCCAACTTGTCGTCGTGCTGTGAAAAAGTCGTACCGGAAATCGGGCAGGTCTGTGCCAGCGTTCATCCACCCACCGCCCGCCATCTGCTCGGACTTCAAGCTGCTACACTACGTTCACTACGAATGCGGAATTGCCGCCGGTTGTAAAGCAGCAGTGCAAACAGTTTTGCATAATATCTATAGCAAATACAAATAAGGCATTAAATCAACAAACACAGCAAATGCAGCAGTTTTGTGTATGAATCTAATCAACAGTTAAGTGCTATCATACAAAATTAAAAAGACAATAACAGCAAACCACAAACAAAAGCTTGTCAAGTGCAACGCAAAGCGGTTTGTCGCATTTTTCTAATTCAAATTCAACTGCAATTACCGCAGCCAGAACGTGCTCGTGTTATCAGGCAGTCAGAAAAACCTACACTGAAACAGACCAAACGAAAAACAACAAACATTTCAATAGTAATAACAAAGACAAGCCAAAATACTTGAAAAGTAAAACAACAACAATTTTAGACGAAATGTAACTGCTTTTGAATTTGACGCCAGCGCCTCAGCCGACGCACATCTCTCTGTGCGTGTGTGTGTTAAAGCGTGTGATCAATAGGTGAGTAGCTTTTGTTATTATGCGAGTTTGTTTTTTGCATTTATCTCCAGCTCAGCTCAGCTGTAGCTGCGGCTTTAGCTGTATTTGTGGTTGTGTGGTTGTGTTTTGTGTAAACAAAGCAACCACAAAAAAAAAAAAACAAACAAAATAATAAGTAAATAAATAAAACACAAGCACAGACACACAGACGCACACACGAATTAGTAGAGCAAAGCAAACCAAAAACCTCAATGAGAGAATTTACAATATTTTACCCTTGAATGCAAATGTTGAGTATTAGCGAGGAGGGGCTGTGGATGCTGCCGCTGCTTAAAAGCACTTTACTTTTGGGCAAACTTTTTTCGCCTCAAATTTCATAAATATAAATAAAACGCAGCGACTTTTCTGTCAGACGTGTAACGCAAATTACTTCAAAAAGTGTTTCCTTTTTGCTTTATATTTTTCTCGCGCGCGCAATTTTCTTGTTGCCCTTTTGGAGATCCGCCAAACGGCCCAACCCCCCAGGCTGTCGTACCGACGGTGAGTCAAGTCAGTCCGTTAGTCAAATCCATTAAGTTCTTGCTTTTTTTGTGTTAATTTTTGTTTTATGTACAGAACGTTGCCCCATGTCAACGTTTTGCATCAAGCACATCTGTCTGGGCAAATATAAAGCTTCTCATTTCTCCTCTTTTTTCTTCCCCATTTTGACTTTATGTATATATATATATATATATTTTTTTTTAAAGGATTTTTAAGTGTCGCATAATTTGTTGAGCTATTTATGTTCTATTTGTAATTCTTTGTTTGCATAAGACTTCATTGTGTTTATGGCCAGCTTATGTATTTAAGTAGACTGCACGCTATAAATTTACAATTTGTTGATCTAAAGTGTATTATTCAGTTCCCCATTATACCTTATATATTTAAGGCTCTTACGAATCGGCTTGCCAGCTTAACCAAACTTTTTGTGCAGCTCGTCAGATAAAATCGTTTAGATTACTAGCTCTTTTTTACCAAGTTTTTTTCAGTTTCAAGTATATATGGCTATATAACTGTTTTTAGTAGGGAGCCTAGGCTTTTACAATTTGCTAAGTGTATTATCACTTAAAAGAGGTTCAATGGCTCACTATGCAACACTTTTCAGTTTTTCCCATTGGTTTAGCCAATTCGGGTCGTGTAGGGTTTAAATAGTCCACTTCGATTGTTCTCTATTTTTTTACGCTTTTATTAACAATTCCTTTTCGCTTGTTTGCCTGTCTGTTATTCGCTTTCATGCGCATTCTTTCATAGGAACCGGCGTGTGTTTCTGTCGTTTACCGCTGTCCGTAACCCACAATACATACATACATATATACATATATATGTAATGCTGTTCCTATTCCGAACTGGACTGACGTTCATTGGCTGCGTGCGGTCCGCAGGCGGATATTTGTTTTTTGTTATTGTTCCTTCATTCTGAGAAGCGCCATTTGGATCGACTTGCGTTTCCTCCGCCCTCGGCGCTTCCTTTGGGCTCAACCTCTGCTCTGCCTCTGTTTCATCATCGGCCATAAAATGGTGTCTTTGCGCACATTTCGCTGGTCGCGTTCACATCTGTGGCAGGCTTTTGCCTAGTTTAACCTTGCCTTGCTTGATTTTATGACACACACCGTGCCCAGGCCACTCTGCTCTCTGGCAGACATAGGCACATTTTCGCCATTTTATTTTGTTCCACAATTTCTTACGCATTCTTTGCCTGGGATTTTGCTGTTTTGTTACCATTTGGCCCACTTTCTTTTATCATTTCCTTTTTGACTGCTTTAGTGAACTTCATTGAATCAGCAATTCATTTATTAAAACGCCTCGCTTTCAGCCAGCCCATTTTGATTGACCTTGGGCGCATTTCTGTTGGCTTATTGATTTGGTAAGCTGCCATGCATGCTGATCAAATTAACGCTAATTTGCTGTCGTGTTATCAAATTATTGCCCGAGATAAATTTAAGTATATTAGTTTTAAATTTTTTTTTATTAAACAAATAAAGACATTCTTTCTTCTTTATATTAACCTGATTTTATCAGACCCCTATTGGGCAGGTTGGCCAGGATATAAATATAACTCTACCAAAGTTAAATATCATATTTAAAAAACTCAAATAAAATGCATTACATTGAAAAGGCAATCCTTGTCATTAAATATTACTTATAAAATTTAAAAAAAAATTGCATTACAACTTTATGCACAGAAACTATTAATATTGACCCAAGATTCGCGAAAACTTTGCTGAGCGGCAAATAGCAGTTGAGAGGGGTTATGAAAGACAGCCGCTGTCGCCATTGCTGCCGCGAATCCTTGGCCAGGATACAACCTGCGCCCTGTTCGACTCAGCCGTTGTCTGACTTTTAGTTGAATGTTCAGTTTTTTTTCTCATTTTATTTTTTTACTTTTTAGTTTCGTGTTATTCCATTTGGTTGAGACGCCATTGAAAGCAACGAGAAAAACTTCATCTTTACCCGTTTTGCGAGACGCTTATCCATCTTACCCCAATTCTAGCCGTGTTTTTCTCGCCACTCTTGTCGATATTTTTCAAAGAGCTGCTACCACATTTTCTTGGCTTTGCGCTTTTGTGTACTGCCCCCAATTGGTTTTTAGTTGTGGCAGTTGACTTGTCTTGCAGTTGGCTACGGACTCACAAATATTTAATTCGACGAAGCGCTCGACCTATACCTATCCTATTTGAGATTTGATCGAAAGCTTCTGCTACTTTTATATATGGACGGAAACTTTAAATGTGTAGTTAAAAAAGCCCTAATATTTTTTATGATTGATAAATATTAATATTAAATCTCATATCTGTTTAAGTATGTTAAAGATTGATTGAAAAATAGTTCTATAAAATAGCACTTTCTGAATTTTATTTTCCATTGTCAAATGATGCTTATATAAAAGCTGAGTATCTGCGGTTGTTTCGCTTCACTGTATAACACATAAATTTTTGCAGCATGATATCTTTTTTTCTTTTCGGATTCTTGCCATCGTATTTGCAAACATGTCCTGACCGCTTTTCGTTATGCCATAGTTGTTTTGGTCGTTGGGTTCGCTGATTATTCGTTTGCGCTATTTTTAGTGGCCAACATTTATTTTGGTCGCTTGTTTTCTGTTGGTAATTTGGCCACAAAGTTGACCCTTGTCTTGGTGGCTGTGCGAAAACAAAAAGCAAACTGTTTACTTCGCATGGTAACTATTGGAAGCCATTGCCTTGTTTTGCATGCGCAACCAACGGCAACGGCAACGGCAATGACAAGTATTGTGTTTTGTACTTCTTATCGATTATATAATCATCTATGGGCGTCAATGCCACATGGACATGCCACGTAATAATATTTTTCTATCTAGTGCATTTTATGACAATAACTAGCAATTACATTACGTATACGCGGCGTGTGTGCCGCCTGAGCGTTCTTGAATGTGGCGTTGAAAATGTGTGAAATTTATTTGATTAAAGCCAAACGTTAGCTATAAGCTATCGAGCTTTTGTCGAGCTCAGCAATTTGGATCCATAATTAAATTATTTCAGAAGAAGTGCCGCTGGTACAAGCGCCACTCATTGAGTTAATTTGCGACAATTTGTGACTGAGTTGAAGCAGCGACGTCTGCGCTTTTGTTTTAACTGCTCGTCGTTGTCCTTATCGTCCTGCTGGCCAGTTAATGTTGCCTGCAAGCTTAAACGAAAGGATTGTCCGGGATTGCTGAGCTCTAGCAAAATAAATAACATTCACCGGGCCCCCACATCCTCACCAACCAACCGGCCTCGCTTCCACGCTTCCGCTTTGTTCGTTAAATCGTGCGGCAATAAAGAGTCAACCACTTGGCCAACCATTTCAACTCAGTTTTGTTGTGCCCGTTTAATTAACATAATTTGATTTGTGCACTGGCTTCTATGGTTTCTGCTTTTCTCGGGTTTTTTATTCAAATGAATTTTACAAAAGTTGCAATTTATTTCACATAATTTAGTTTCTAATTATTTTTTAAGATCCAAGCCAAATTCAGTTTGTCAACAATTTTGAACTTGCATACAGTTAAATTCATTTAGATCCTGGCCAACGGTGACAACTTTACAGTTTCTAACGATATTACAACTAACTATGTTTGTTTGTTTCTAATTAAATCTGTTACAATCCGACCTATCTTCTGAAGGGCGTGTATTTAAAGTAATAGTGGATGAGCTTTAAATCAAAGGTTAGGTAACTTGTACTAACAGCTTGTTCTCATGAAAGCTTGTTTTTCATATGTGTTTGTTGTATTGTCATTCTGGAGAAATTTAAAATTAACCTCATTTTCTTTTTTAGCTATAAAATGAACAAAGACTTAACAAAAACCCCGATACAAATTTTTTAAATGCATGAATGCTAACTCACCCGTCCATTTGCATTTGTAATTTGTTATTCATAAATGCTTTATTTATTTTCATCAATTCCAACTCAAGTTCAACTGAAAATTAAACCTTTTTACTTAACACCATTGAGTATTAAGAGTACTCAACGCAGCACCTTTAACTCTTCATATACATCGATGCTAGTTTTTCAGGTAAAAAGGCTTAACTGGTTTTTATTTATTAAAAGCTTTTTAAAACGTGTTATTTTATATTATCACAGAAAAAAACAAAAACCTGCAGGCAATTTGGAAAGCTGCGGATCACAACTACTGGAGAGCAAACTGTATAGAATTTAAATAAAAAAAGTTATAAAATAAAATTGGGGAAACAACCCTTATAAAATCCGAGCTTTTTGAAATTTTGTGAAATGTTAGCAAATTTTTACACTCACAGAGCTCGTGGCATTAAAAAAAAACACAAAATTCGCAACAAATTTCGGCTTTTAGTAAACAGCCTGTTGTGCGGCTGGGTGTGTATGTGTGTGAGTTTGCGAGTTTGCGAGTGTGTGGCTGTGTAGCCAATGGAGCAACAGTGCGCGCCAGAAGTACTCACTTTCTAAATAAGTGCTCATGAATGTATGAATATTTTATATAGCAAATGTAACTAAATATATAAGAGAGGCTGACAGCATAACCCTACCCCGCTCAAGAACCTTTCAATCTAGGTGACCCATTGGGAATTGAAAGCATGACAGAAGTACTTACTTCGCAATGGGGTTCTATTTAATGCTAGAATTTTACGTGTCTCAAGCTAGTTCCTAAAAGCAGTGACGATCACATGAAGCCTTTGCACAGGGTGCTTTAACTTTAACTTTATTTCTGCTGTTATGGTATAGAAATAAGATAAGTATAATTCCATGTGGATATGCGGGGTCCAGCTGGGCTATTACTTACATATACTGGGGCGAAATTGCAAAAAGGACATATGTAAAGTGTCAGTACCTTTCTCTCTCTCTCTCTCTCTCTCTCTCTCTCTGTGTGTGTGTGTCTGCGCAAACTGTCTGTCGCTCATGTGTGTTTTGCGGTTTTTGCAATTCAAGATGTGGCTTCCCAGTCCCAGGCCGAGCACCCCAGCACCCCAAAACCCCCACTAACCCAAGCAGCACCAACACCACTGCAGTTGTCCTTAACCGCGGCTCTTACTGTTGCTCTGGCGGCTGCTTAAGTGCCCAGGCTCAACTCAGATGCGCTGCCTGTTTCCGTAGCTCCTATCTTAATGTGAGTGCGCGTGTGTGCTTGTGTGTGTGTGTGTGTGTGTGTGTGTGTGTGTGTCTGAATTTTTGTATCTGTGCAAGTCATCAACGATTCTTGCTCTTCATGCTATATAAAAATCTATGTTACATTAGTTCGTTAGCTTTAACCGTCATAGTTGCCGTTGTCTTTTAACATATGTATATATTTTGTTTGTTTTAAGACCCGTTGTTGTTGTTGTTGCGCTGCGCTTTTGTTTGTCCCGTGTTTGTGCTCGGCATTGTGTGCGACTGAAGTGCTAGTGCTTGAGGTTGCCAGGCAATCTGTATGACAGGCAGACGGATAGACGGATATAATGCCCGGCATGGGAACACACATGATGTTCATGTCCCGGCATTTAGTTACAGCCTAGTCATGACAACAGCAACAGCAACTCAAAAACAACAACAACAACAGCAGCCGCACAAAATGTTCGCAAAAAGAGCCATAAACATTTTGGTGCCAACAACTTTTGCAATGTTCGTGTAATTATGCCCGAGCTGCTGTCAAGTCTGACGCCAGTGATGGCAGAACTTTTGACTCCTGCCCTTGTTAACCGTCTAATCCTTGTAGTTCAACAGGCTTTACCATTTTGCCGCCTGCAGCTGCCTGGCAAACTTTGAGGCTGCAATAATGCCATGAAAATGCACTTAAATGCGTCAAAACTAATTAATAACAGCCATCAGCCACAATTAGGTTTAGTTAATACACTTACGTTGTTTTCAGGTAAACTTGGCGATTAAACAATTGCTTTGTTGATCATAACTGGGTTAAATATATTAAAATCTGATCAAATTATACAATGTGAACAAGTAAGAACTTTACAGTCGAGTTCACAGTATAATAACATCGTAAAATAGTTGAAAATTCTTTTATTTATTATTGTTATTTTTTATATATATCGTTTTTTGTAATCTGGGGGAACGGAAGTGGGAGTGGCCGAAAATTTTGGACTCGATATTTGGAGGAGTTCATCCGAAAATGATTTCTCAAATTTGGTGACCCTGGTAAATAATTCAAGAACACATGTTTTTTAAAGTTCTATTTTGAGTATAAAAGTAGCGCTGAAAACTAAACAAATTAGCCCACTTGGACTTTCTTTTTTTCCTTTTTTGATTCGACCCTTATCATGAAATGGAGAGAATTTTTTCTTTTTGTTATATATGCAAAGTCCAATAAATTTTATATCTAAGGAAAATGTCTTTCGAACACTTTTTTCCTGCAACAAAATCTATTTTTAATTGGAATCAATAGTTCTTTTATTTCAGACGTAAAAAACCAATTGATAAATCGTTGTTAACTAGAGCAAAGTCAATTCAGTTTTGTCACTCGACTATCGTTACGTGTGCGAGCCGCAACTATAAAAAGCGGTATACGCTGCGTATGAGCGATGGAAGACGACAATTAAATGGGCATGCGGCTAACGTCACGTATACGCAATGTGACACTAGTTTTCGTGTTTAATTACTGTTTTTATGGCCTCAGTGGGTACGAAAAATGATTCGCGACAACATAAAAATGGACCAGAACAAGCAAAACAGAAAAAAGACAGAAAGAAAAGATGAATAAAAAAAGGGAAATACTGTAGGAGACGTAGGCACAAATAGGACATGCAATAAAAATGAAATTAATTACCTTTGCGCCGCAGAGCTGGTAAACTATGCAAGGGCACCCAAAATATCTACACCCACAGACACACACAAGGACTCACACCTACACAGACACACACACACATACACGACTGTCACTACGATAGCGCCGCAATGTATGCTACAAGTTTTTAGAAAACTTTAAGGGCTTGCCACGATATCGGAAAGTTCAAGAAAAAAGTACAGACTTTTGTGGTGGAATAAACCATAGTAGAATAAGAAATTTAATTTTCCTTCAGGCAGGAATTGTACAGGACACTCATACACACACACGTGTACACGCTCACGCAACGTGGGCAGCAATAAACGTGCGTATAAATTTCGTGTTGGGTTTCGAAATGTTCAAATGGCGTCAGCCAACATTTGAATAACACGCATGTGCGTGTGGCAAGCGAAATAGTTGTATATACTTTTTTCTTGTTAACGTACCACACGTTGCCGTTGAGTTTTTTTTTTGTCTGTATGTGTGTGGTTGCTTCGACTGTTTGCTTTACCATTTACCATTTCACTTTGCGCCTGTTATCGCCACTTTTGGATTCAATCAATCTTTCTCTCAGACTGAACAACTTTTGCATGGCAGCGCCAACGCGAGTGCCTTTTCATTTGCTCCACCTGAGCTTTGAAGTTGCCCCCGTTCAATTTAAGCAGCACTCGCGGCGTATACGTAATATAAACTTATTTGATTTTAGACTTGGGCTTCTCTAGTTGACCGCAACTCTGCGCCCACACATATCCTTACTGCACCCTAAATGCCACTCCTAATCCTAAGAAAGCAATAACTCCGTTGTTTGGTTGAGGCAAACCAAACAGAACATTAATCTATTAGCTGCTAATAGATTCTTGATATGTAAATTTACATGCCCAAGGCAACTAAGTGAGCCAACAAACCGATGGACAGTAGCAAATATTTAACCACAATGTGCGTAGGTGGCATCCAAGTTGTAACATGTCACAGCTGTTACTTGCCTCTGGGTGTAGATGCGTGTGAAAGTGTCTGTAAGTAATTGCGTGAGTATGTTTCTTTCTGAAATGTAATTTCAATACTTATTTATCTAGCTAACTTTTATTCAGTTAATAGATGGATATAAATATCTTTCCTGTTGTTGAAACAAACTTAAACATACAATATAAAATGTTAAATTATAATTATATATTTTGATATCTGTTTGATATTATTTAATCGATGAATAGATGCGTCTAACAAGATTGATAATTTTTTATTCGACAGATTGTTAGTTTGCTTTTATATTTTAGTGCAAATACCCAAAAATAATAAGAGAAAAAATCCAGTTCGTTATCAAGACATTTTTAACAACTCATTTAATATTTAAAAATCATTTTAAGCCAAAAAAACAAGGCATTTTTATACAACATTTTTCTGTATATTTTCGAGGTTTGCAGATAAATCACTTTGAAAACTTCAGTTTTCGATCACCAAGACTTAAAGTTTACTTTAAAAAACAAGTATTCTGACGCTTATATGAAATGCAAGTGATGAAAAACCAACTCTCATATATACATATATGCATATAAACATCAGTAGCCAAGGTCTCGTTTACGTCCTATACTTATGTTTTTTAAGCGTTAAAACTGAAATCCTCGCTGCCATCTATAAAAGCAATTTCAATTGTAGTTGATAATGTCATCGATACGCATCTGTTGGTTTATTTGTATATCCGTTTTCCATGTCCATGCACAGATTTTCTCGGTACAGCCACAACCGCAACATGCCACATGAAAAATTGTCGTTGGTGTCTGTGGGTCTCAGCCTGTAGGCCACCATTTAGCCAACAACGACATATAAAAATTCGTAATTTTTGTGGGCTCATATAAGTAAAAGTTACAGACAAGGCCGAAACCCAATGGTGCTTGCAAGTTATTTTTCCGCAATCATAGCCTGGTCATAAATTTGAAAGGAATTTCAATTCCAGTCCGCAAAATTTAATATTGGCATGTATATGTATTGAAACTCAGTTAAAGCTTAGTCCACCATATCCAGTTTAAGCGCAGCATTAAAAACACAATTTAAATCTGAAATCTGAAATTTAAAACAGTTTTAAGACTTTATTTTTAATTTTCACTTGTATGTTTGGTAAAACAGCTGTCACAATATAGTGCAATTTATGTGAAAAACAGTAAAAGCATTTTCATTTTCAAATGCAGTGAACAAGAGAAAATCAATGTTAGCCCCGGAGAAAAAACAGAATCACAATTTATGCCACAATCAATTCAAAAAGATGCTCAACTGATTTGCAACACGTAACGCATTTTAATTGAATTTTTGTTATCAGAACGCGCATAGAATTTCAAAATGAAAGATTGACTGACTGCTGGACAGTGCGTATGGGGATGGGCGTACGGCGGAGCTTGTCCGGAGGGGGGTTTCTCAAACAAAGTCAGCTGTGACGAACGTAGAACGCACAATAAATATGCAAAACGCGAACATTTGATATTCCTCAAATGCATAGAATACTTGTCTCTCGCACAGGATGCGCTGCTTGAGTTGCCACAAAATTCTCACACGCCCCACAAAGTGACAGCAGCCTGACAGCATCCTGACATGTGATTGATACGCACAGTGCGAGTGTTTGCTTGTGTGCGCCAGTGTGGTTATTTTTGAGGTCTGCTGCAGGATGTAGCAAAAATTGTAGAACAAACTTTTACAAAAATAGAAAAAATCAAGTGAGATTGCTCTAGTCGGGACCGCCCGACTAGGAGATACCCTGAACACAGCATTTAACACATACACACAAACTCACGACACTTGACGAGTATTTTGATGGTAAAAAATAAAAAAAAGTGAGCTAATTATCAACGAATCAACGCCGGGGCTCGAACCCCAGCCCCTTCAGCTTCAGCGGCGTAACTAGTATCGAGTGCACCACACCACCACTTAATTCACTTATAGTATAGCATAACTTAACTATCACAACAATATTTCAAGGAAAACGCTAAACAAAATTCGGAATAAATAAAAACCATAAATATGTAATAAAATAATTATCAAAGACGAAAAATGAAAAATTAAACTCCACAATGTCCCAACGCGGATTCAAACCGCCGACGCTTCAGCTAATGCTGCACAACTCTTACCGACTGCGCCACACTTCTATTTGCTTCGGTTCTGATAAAATTGAACTTAACCATTGCAAAAAAAATTGCAAGAAAAACGCTAGACAAAATTTTCCATTTGTATGTATGTGTGCACATGAATACAGAAATAGCTTGTGCTTCAGCCAATCAGCTGCGTTTGGCATCCACTAAGAAAGCTAAATCATTGTTTTCTTTTAAACTAAATGTATGATCGGCTTAAATTTTCACGACTTAATAAGAGCACCAATGCACATATGTACAAACCAATTTGCAAGACTATAGTATTTGATTTGTGTTTATTTTTATTGGTTATATCCATATTTGCAGTGATTGCGCCGAAATATTTAAAATTTGGAGTTTGGAAGTTATGCTCAAAAAACCGTGTCAAAAAAGCGAAAAATATCAGAAAACGAAAAGGGTTAGCAATTTTTTGAAATAATCTTGATCTGCGTATAGTATATACGAACCGAATGTCTAGTCTTTCTAGCTTTTGTAGTCTCTCCATTATAAGCCTTTTACTCATTTTCAATGGGTTCAGTGTATAAAAAAGCATTTGCGTTCAAACATGAATGCCAAATATATTCAACTAGCACGTATGAAAGTAATTATTATAGAGCGGAAAGACTAGGTACTCAGTAAAAGTACATGGCAACACATCAAAAGGCATCTACTTGAATTCAGTTAAGAGGCACTCTTTCTCTTTGGCCACTTTTGTGTGGATGATGTTATAATTTATGTAAAATTATGTAAGATGCTGTAACTGCTGCATCAATTAGACACTTACTCAGCTTGAAGCTGTTGATTCAATTAAAATTTGCACGAGCCGCTCCAGATGTTGTGATGTGCTAATCGACAGACTCGCTTTATATGTCAAATGTAAATAGATATTGGCAACAGTTTTGAAGGGATTAGCGCTGTATTGATTTCCAACACGCGCTGCACCCCTCTCCCCGCAAAATAGCACTCGTCTTGTTATTATCACATGCGAGGGTAAAATAAACCAAAACGAAAATTAAAAATGTCAATACTAGTGTGTAACGTATATATAATTTATTAATTGATCAAATATCGACAGGCGGCATACGCTGCGTATGAATAATTTTATTGGCTTAGGCCGGACACACGCGTCGTATGCGTGACGTCGCCGTTGCTTTTATGTGTTAGTTTTGTTTACACATTTATTTGTATTTAATTTATTTCTTTATTTTGTTACATTTTTGTTTTCACTTAGAGGTAAAATTGCACTTTATATGCAAAATTGCAATTTAAATATTGCATCCCTTTTGTTCCAACACTCGAAACACTCGCACAAATATTGTTCAAGTGTAGAATTCATTTCATGACATTTGCAACTGCATAAATATGTGAAAGTTGTGTTTGCCACATATACATATATATATATATATATATATATATATATATATATATATATACACATATGTCATATTTATGCCTTGCTGCAATTGCTGTTTCCGTCTCGCTTTTTCGACAAGGAGCAGCTAAACTTTAGCACAGCGGAGCTTCATCGAATTCTTTACGTTTGAAATATTTTATTTCTGTGACATTTTGGCAATTTATTTAGCTCGTTTACTTTGCCAGGCACAAATTGCTCTGATGTTTGGCAATGCCTCAAACAAATTTTGGACAGGCTGTTGGTAATGCTTGGTTGGTTTGTTGTTTCTCACTTTTTTTGTTTTCGTTTTTTTTTTTTATGTTTTAGGTGTTTGTGTCGCGAGCGTGTGGCTGGTTGCAGTTATCCGGCACAGTGGCTCTTAACTTTATGAGTGTGTGCATTGCATTGGGTATGGTATAGGGCTATTAACACATCAGTGTTCAAATTTAACGAGGAGCTTTGCCGAATGCAAACGGCGTAATAAAAGCCAAGGGTAGGCGGCCGGAACTTGTAAAATATCCGGCATGTGCACGCAAACGGAAAGACGAAGTCGAGTTTGTGGCCTGTTTCCCGCTGGATTGCAGGCTGATGCTGCTATTGCTGCTGCTCTGTTGCTACTTTTCTTGCTGATGGCCTTATAAAATTATATGCTCGCCTGTGTGAGTCAGTTTTTTATTTGCCAACGAAGAAATATAATGAAAACGTTGCAGCTGTTCGCCTCGTCGCCTTCGATTCCGGTTGCCATTTCGTTTTCGGCTTAATTTGGCCCTTAAGTGCAGCATTTTGGGATTTTATTTCGCTGCTGTCTGTTCACTCATGCATTATATAGACAGTTACCTACATACTCATATGTATCGTAAGTACATCTTGTCGGTTTATGCCCGGTTTGTCTTTTTGGTAAATTACATCATCACGTACGGCATCTCCAGTGGCATATTAACTGTGCGAATCGAATGGATCTTTCGGGAGTCGCAACAGCTGTTCAGCTTCAGCATTTGTAGCATGCTTTGCGTGTTTGCTGCATTCAAAACCAGTCGCATACAAAATATCTCTACATTCATTGTATTTGCATATATAGTATATATGTATGTATATGTCGATACATTCATGTTTAGTGCTGCTTGTTGACTTTTATTGACTGTCAGCTGGAATGCTGCACAAATAAACGGGTGATGTTGACATTGCTTGCAACACAGTTGCAAATAGCTGTAACAATGAAATTCCAAAATTGCTTTAATTAAATGTATATATATTCTCTTGATATTTATATTTGAATTGTGAAAAGTTTAAAATATGCGTTTGCTTTTTTACACATTTAAATGTTTTTTAAATTATTCAATTTACTTAAAATAAATATATTTGATCTAAGGTCAGCAGCGTTTTAAAAATATATATAGATAAAAACACCTTGCTATTAAATTTAAGTATTGGCCCCTAGCTTATTCCTATTTCTGCTCGTTATTGCCCATCTACACAACTTTAAGCGTCTTATTTAATATCTATTAATACTCATTTTCTCGAACTTTGTGCAAACTTTCCATCTAAGACTCGACTGCAATATTAAATATGGAAATATCTTTGCGAAGTAAATGAACAGCCTCAAAGCAGAGTGTTAAACTTCAAGGCAAATGAACACTTCAACGTAAGCAATGAGTATTCATTTGGCCACAAGCTGTAAAATTTCAAATAACAAATATCAAAAGGCCAGTAAAAGAATTGAAAACATAAACTTTGCACAATGCGGTCGCCTTGTTATCTGTTACTGTTTCTCGGAACGAGGATTAGGTCAACAAACTGGATAACAAGTCAAAGTCTAGAATTGTTGGTAAGGTTTACCAAGGGAACAGCAAAGGTATCCACGGAAAATCCATCAACATTAACAAATGAATCAGTCGCGTGCAGCTGCTTAGGTGAAAAATGTTTACTGTTTTATTAAATTTGTTAGCCTTCTTAATGATAACGAAGTTGTTTGGTGAGTGCAATAAGAAAACAGTGTCAGCTCATATGTTTTTTCAGCGTACCCAGAAAATGTTTTGTAAATTCGACATTCGCAAAAACGCAATACTTTGTTGTCTACATAGCTGTTGCTGTACACTTTATATATGGTACATACTGATATCCCTAGCTTAATAACATAGCCTGCTTGCTCTCCACAGAAAGTATCTGAGTTACTACATAGTAAGCGCTAAAGATACTTCTGCACATATATAAGCAGTCAAATATTCCCCCAAATGTCTCCCCGTAGTTTTACTTTAATACGAAGTTGAGCGCAACGTTTGTTGAATTTAAATTCTAGTTCTTGTTCTGCTCAAATCCTTGATTAAAGTTTGAGTCCAAATTTACGGCTTTAACTTCAGTATCTGGAACATATTCAGTTGCTTATTTATTGATATAAAGCCAATTATAGCAAATGGTTTCAAATGGGCTTTCCAACTTATATCGTTTAGTACGCAGCGTCGATTTTTATCTACAAAAAAATGTGCATTCCTCTTATGAATAAAGTGGATAAAAAAGTCGCTAATTGGCTGCAATTAAGTCGAGACTCTTCTGTGACGCAATTAACTCGCATCGACTGCAAATGAATGTTAACAACCGGTGCTTGAATTCGGCAGTGCCTATGAAAATGCCTTTGGGCTAAAAGGGAATTTAATTATGAGTATCATGTCTGTTGGCAATGAGTGCGCTTTAAATTCAAGAGAATTTTTGTCCAGGCTCATTCATGTGTGCACCGCATGTGTTGGCCTGCAGGGCTTCACTTTGACTGTTTTTATACCCTGAACCCATTGGAAACAGACAGATGAAAGCATCGGCGATCTCAATAAGTATATATAAAAACGTTGCAGTCGGGTGTAACCGATAGCGTAATACTCGTTCAAAGTGTAATCAATCATCAATAATAAATATATATTTTACGTACAAATTAATATATGGAAAAAATGCCGATCAAAATTCCATCAATCATGAAAACCGGTTTTCATTTAACAAAGTTATGGAGGTTCGAAATATAGGAGCTACGGATCCGAGAATTTTACATGCCAAATTTGTTCAATAATGCATTTATTTTAAATCTAGAATCAATTTATAGGACAAATCATGAAATCATCAGCGTAAAAATCGGTTCATTTTTTGACAAAGTTGTGGGAGCTTGAAATATGGAGGCTTATACATATGACAAAATTTGTGTCAGTTTGTATCGGATCACGAATTATCACGAGCTTAAAAAGCGGCGAAAAAAATGCTTTTATACGGACAAAAGGACGGACGACAAGCCGGACATATAATATACATATTTTCTTCTGCATATGTGCCAAATTTTGTGAGTATAGCTCAAAAACTGTGTCCGATGTATGCATTTTAGATTTTTTAGGGCGTGGGCGTTCTAGTGGGCGTGGCAGGAATATCAAGGTGGAGATCTTTGGGGGAGGTCACACGCTATCTGCATACCAAATTGAGTGACTCTAGCTTTAATCTTGTGAAAACATGTATTTTTATTGTACGTAGTGCAAACACGAGTATATATCCAAAATTTCAAGTCACCAGTTTTAACTGCGGCGAAAAAAGTTTTATTTCTTTACTTTACTTTACTAAGCTATTTATTTATACAAAAAAGAATTAACATTATTTTCCTATTATATTTGCAGACATTGCATTATATTTTGGGTAAGTCATAATTTTTTGTATGTATGTGAGTAGAAAACTATAAAAGTGACAACTACGACAGTTATCGAAATAAATATGTACTTTTTCTGGCTGGCCTCGAGAAAAGTTGGGCTTGTGTTTCTGGCACAGGTACGCGTTGAGTTTAATTAGGTGAAATTAATGCCATTATAATTAAGCGACTGTCACGTTCGCCTTATTGTAATTCTAATTAATGGTAACAAGCTGCCAAGTTGCCGGAGCGCTTTCAACTTCCAACTAACGTGGCCAAGACCCGGGAAATTATCAGCGCGCACACGGACTCTTTATAGTCTCTGGAGGAGGCGCACAGCGCACTAGTAAGGCAACATTGTTTTTGGTCAAGTAGATGGCGTTGTTGTTGCCGTTGACCCACATAGATGCGTGTCTTTTGATATGAACTTTAACTCCCACTCACGAGGAATATAGTAAAAAGAAGGTCGTCTATAAAGCCAATAAGTAGAAGGGTGCCGAAACCCTCGATGATGATGTAAATCCACTTGCCTTGATTGAAATCGTACATAAAATCAACAACATTTCTATTGTGGTTGTTGAGGTTGTTTGGCGCGTCGTGTTTGCCGTGCGTCGTAACAGTCAATACTGGCAACATAAAAATAAATGCCAGAAGGCAACTGTTGGGTGCTAGCATACATCAATCACGTACGTCACCCACAGCACACAGCGCACATCACATACAATAGACACATGCATGCATAAATAGTTGCCCAAATAACTTACAATGCACAGCACTCATACGCACTGTTGGCAGTGCGTTCAATATTGTAGCATACTTTTAAGCGCGTGGGCGGGGTGTGTCTGTGTGCGTGTGTTGTGTGTGCAAATGATTTTCATAAATGAAATTTATGTACGCCAAAATTGTTTCGTTGCTTTGGGCCAAAGAGCATTAAGTTGCCACAGTTAATACGCTGTGGGAGCAGTGCCACGCCCATCGGTCTGTTTGCTAGCGTGCGATGATAAACGCGCATTTGTCGCATGATAAATAGCGCCAAGGCAAACAAATAAACTAACAAATAGACAGACGAACGAGCGGAGAAAAAATACCATAGCTGAACTTTATGTTGCTTGGGTTACGTTTAGGTCAAAATATCCATGGGGACCCTAGTAGATGATGAACTGACTGCTGTGCCTGGGTCATAAGCCTATTTACATGGCGTGTGCGCACATTTGGGACAGTTAATATATCCATGTCGTATTATTGCCGTTGTTGTTGTTGTTGTTGTTGTTGTGTTTGTGGCTACCCCAAAACATCAATTTCAAATGCCAATTGGTCAAATATGCAATTACGCAATTGTTTCTGTGCACGTAAGCCAACTTACCTTAAATATATATAATAATAAATTTATCTATAATTATTTCTATTTGCGCTTGGCTGATTTATGTTAATTAGTCCGCCAGAAACACAATTAATTGGCCTGCTGAATTATTTGACCAATACTGAATGGTAAACAAAATTGCATTGACATTGGCCATTGACTGTGAAAGGTCAGTGGCTCAGCAGGACGTTTTGGATGCTAACAAGAAATAAAATTAACATCGAAATACGGCAGGATAATTTGCGCCATTTCAACCAACGTTTTCGCCAGCTAACTGCCATAATAATCTTTAGCATTTACTCAGCTATTAATCTCAATGAAAATTAATGTTTAATGTTTAATGAAATTGCTGGCATCCCAGTTGGATTTGGTTGCATTTGTTGTTTCATTTCGTTTCGTTGGCTTGGCCTTTATTGGATTTTTTGCCGCCGGGCTTTTGTTTGGATTGACTAAGTTGCCAACATTTTGCGGTCTTTTGTTTAAGCTGTTGCGCTTTGCTTTTATTGTCCTTTATTGTGCTTTAATATAACTTTGTCAATTTAAGAATTTCATGCAAACATGGCAGCAGTCGTCGAGATCTTTTGATCGTGAGTTGTTCATGCAAGTTTATATTAATATAAAATGATTTTCACAAAAAAATAATATAATATTTTGTTAATGAATTATTTAATGCAACTGTCCATATATACAATTATATCAATAGAACAAAAATAAAATATTGAATTTATAGAAATTATAATATTTATGCTGTTCAAGCTATTAAATATATTTGAAAGTTCAATATAAATTTTCATGTCTACACTCCTGAATTGCCTATTAAATCTGAATTCCCTTTTAAATCAATTAATCTATTTATGAAAATTTAATTGCTGTTAGCGCTGCATATTAATTACACAAATGTTTATTGAGGTGCATGCTGAAATTGCAAAATATGCATTTAATTTTATGAGTTTTCTTTGTTTAAATTCATTTAATATGTTAAGCATTTAGTTTCGCCCATTAAAGTTAAACATATATATTACGTGCAGGTTGGTTCAAGGAGCTTTTCACTTTTGAGACATCTTCAAGTCTAGACTTTCTTGTTGCACATAAGCGAAGCAATCACTGCAAAAGTCAAGTCAAGTTGGCACTTGGCTAACAAAAAAATAAAAAATAGTCTGGCATTCATGCAAATTTTACACACACACACAAACACCTTTTGGTACACACACATATGTAAAAAGCAAATATATACGTGCTCAAACTGGCAAGTGTTGACCTCCATTTAAGCCAATGGGTTTGCACAGGTTTTCTGCTATCAGCTGTAATGGCCATTAAGCTTTTCCCGACTTTATCGGTAATAGGACAGGACCAGGACACCTACCTAAGTGAGCTACATATAGTATATATATATTCTATCCAGTCAGTTCTGCATGCGTACATAAATCACAGCTGTCAATAGGCAATTGTATTTATTCTTTTGTAGATTTTCACATATAATATTATTTCCACACACGCGTGACATTAATGAGTTTTAGATGCGGCAGCTGCGACACTCTAACATGAGATTAAAGCAACATTTAATTAATTAATTTGCTTGTTATCTGTTGTACGTGTGTGGGTTTTATGTAAATGTGCTTCTTCCAAAAAGGAAAAACATTCGTTCTTATCACCTGCGTTAGCTTATGTCCTAAAGGGCAACACATATAGTTCTCAATGTATGTTTGTGTGTATTTTTTTTTTTTGCGGGCTGTCGAGCTGCGACACATGCGATGCTTTTATGTATAGCCCATAACTTCTGGAATCACATGAATAGAGCACCCACACACATGCACCAGCTGTTGGCATACGCGTAAAAAATTACTAACATTTTATGGGACATGTTTTCAAATACTGATTTCTGGGCGGGTGCATCTGACAGCTTGTTATATATAAAAGTAAAGAATTTAATTACAATTTTAAGGTGTTTTCGAAAACGACTTTCAATAAATTCGCAGCTTTTATTTATTATGGAATTTTGAAAAGCTTCCGTTTGTTTGTAAAAGAAAATATTATTTTTTATGTAATTGTATAGTCAACCATTGACTCACATTCTCAATAAAAACAGTGTACATAAGTATATTTGTATATACATATATATAATCCTCTTTGGGCTACTCATGATTGTCGTTATTAATTTGCCAATCGAAAGAGCTTTAAAATATCCATTCCATTTGAATGACGGCAATTTGAAAAGCTGAGCGGAACATCAGGAAGTAATAAAAAAGTTCCATTAAACGTGAGTCCACACACAGTTTATAGGAAGCGGCTTATCTGGCAACACATAAGTATATAATTTCATATAAGTATCTGGCCATCTCTTTCATTCTCTGTACCTCTCTTTCTGTCAGTTACGCCCTCCCATGTTTGTTTGTGTGCACTTTACGGTGTAAACAGTTTAATACTCTTATACTGATGGCTGGTTGACAACCGCCCTGTTGCGAGTAATTTACATGGACTGCCAGCACATTATAAACATTTCAGCGACAATTTACAGTCATTATGGGTCTAAGTATAAACCGGAGCGGCAAATCGATAGCTTGAGCACCTCGAGAATGCCAGCCAACTAACAGGAGTGAGCTCTAATCAACAATTCATTGGCCACTTGACATTCGGGAAGCTCCCAAAGTAGCATGGAAGTGCACTTGAATAGTTCCCGACTTGCCTTTTCATCTGTCTGCGCAAATAGTGCAGCCAACTTATCGGATAAAGCACACGACAGAGAGAGTCCTGTATGAATGGAGACAGAGCAAAACTGTTGCCTGCAAATGCCAATCGAGATGTCAGTATCGAGTCCCGGTTAGACTCGAAACCCCAAGCCCCAGAACGGCCGACAAATGTGGACGCCCAATTGTTTAATTAACGGCAAACTGAGGCCACACACCCGTTGAGGGAAGTTCTGCAGGACGGGGGCAAAAGTTTTTGAGTCAATGTTCAGCATTTGGCGGCAGTTTGATGAGCGGGGGGTTCAGGTAAGTGGCTCAGGTGCAAAAAGCTTTTAAAACTTTCCAGTTTGCTAGAATGAGTTACTTTTTATGGCGATTTTTTTTAATGGAAAAAAATGTACGAAACAATGCGCTAAACATTGTATTATAAATATATTTCCATTGTACGAATACAATGTGGCTAATATAATATTATTTTGGCAACGCCCCAAGGAGCAGCCCAAAGTTGCTTTGATGGTGATTCTAAAAGCTGAAAGGCACGTTTTAACGAAATTTAAGCCTGCTGCAAAACGGAATAGATTGGAGCAAGAAATGAATTCCTAATAAATGTGAGTAGTTAGTTGAAATTTAAGCTTGAAGGACATTTCTTTTCTTATTCACTCTCCAATTCTTCATTTTATTTCCAGTCAAGCTAAAGTGTTGATTTTACATTTAAATGTTTTTCAACTTGTGTTTTTAAATACTCATTTCAGATCTTATATAATGAGTTAAGAAATTAACAACCCATTGGTTTGTTTAGCTACAGTTTGAGTGAATTTCAAAACCAACGTTCATTAAAAAATAAATCAACAGCATATTTTATTATTCTAACCCAACTCGGGTGCGGCCGCAGCAACACTTTAATTAGTTTTTAACACTGCGGTTGAATGCGGTGCCCGTCGAACATAACACGACCAGGACAAACGAGTGTTTGTCATGTTTTGCGGTTATCCTGCGGCGCACTCTTTCGTCATCTGATGTATTTCTATTGTACGCATTCGTCGCGGTTCAGTTGTTGCGGCTAACCGACGCAGCGTGTGCTAATGCTAATGGTATTTCAATGTCCTGCAGTTGTCCTCAATCCCTATTGTAGAAATTATTGGTGGCCCCTCTAAATGTGCGTGGAAATATTGATGAGTGGTAATGCTAATAGATGGAGTTGATGCATCTGCATTATGCAAGTATGAGATTCGATTTGGCAACTACTTTTAAGTGGCCGCAACTGATATAAACCTTCACATTTTCCAATTACTGTTCATATCTTGGACACAATTTCTCACATTTCACTGACTACGGACAACGGCTGCAGGTTTGGAAATTTGGCTCAACTCAGCCATGAAAATGCATTTGGGCTTGCAGCTGATCAGTGGTTGACATCATAACTAACCGTAAGCTTGCTCCATTCAGCTCTATTGGGCTTAAATATTCCACTTGGATGCATATCTCAAATCTCATTGTCTCATGCTGCAGGTCAGCGATTCATTAAGCTGGTAATAAATCTATTGTGCCTTTCGATGTCTTTAATTTGAGCTCGATTGTCTGCAGTGAGACTAGCTCTCTGCAGTATCATCAATTGCTTTGTGCCATTTGCCTTTGAAGGGGTTTATCAGTAGTATTCTAAACTTAATCTCGTGTCACTTGCAGCTTAAATCACATGACAGCAACATTTTGTTAAAACAAAATACAGAAATATGAAGTCACTGCCTAAGTAAAAGAGCTGCTGTTCATATTTTTGCTGACTAACAAATTTCCTTTCGGTTATGATTTATGCTCAACTATGAGATACTCTCTAGCCTTAAAATATACGAAATGTTAATATACAAAAGTCCAGATCTAGTTGAGCACAACCCTTAATGCTTAACTATGCAATGCTCTGTAAATAATTACAGCTCGTAAACATGTCACTGCTATACTGAAAATATGCGAATCAATAAAGATGTGTATATAAAAATATATCACATTGAGTTGTCTACTATCTCTGTATATCAACTGCCTTATTTATTATTCCCTTTCTGTGCCCTTTCAGTGCAGAGTATAAAAATAAAACAAAGCTGCAATAAAACGCGTCTTTAAGTATAAATCCAAAGCGAAATTCGCTTTATGCGAAAAATGACAAGCAACGCTGTGATTTGCTTTATGAGGTCCTTCGAACATATATATACATTCTTCAGAATATGTGTATGTGAACTGCATAGTAATGAGTAACAGTTAATGTTTCAGATACGGGCCCTGACATGACATGGCTCATGGCCCATGCCTCATGCTCCACATAAATCCACGCACATTACACGCATTGATATAAAGTTTTTGCTGTCGTACTTAGTTGTTTTTATACGAAGTGACAAGAGTATATAGGGTTTGTATTTCGACGTCTTGCTATTCGTCGCTTATAAAGCTAGAAACGTGAATCTTGGAATATGAACTTGTGTATACCCGCGTCAGATAAAGTATTAACATTTTTATTGACATTAAAATTGACAAAAATTTTGACAAGCTCTCAGGTTTATATCTCCTCAAATTTAGTCAAAACTCTACCGATTTCCGGTTTCATTTTGATCAAGTTTGCACATTAAAACTTATTTCACTTGGAAGATTTTTAAAATTTTTGAAATTAAAAAAAATAATTTTGACTTTTTTATTAGAACTGCAAATTTATACTTTTCATCGATTCAGGTGATCATAATTAGCATATAATGTTTTTGACAAGTAAAGTTCTCAGATCCATTTCTTCCATATTTCAAACTCCCATAACTTGCTCAGAATCAAACCAATATTCAAATTTTATCTTATTTTTATTTTATTAATTTTTATCTAAAATATCATTATAAATTTTCAAATTTTGGTTATTTAATGGTGAACGAGTGTTGTACTGTCGGTTATACCCGACTGCGACGTTCATACTTGTTTTTCTCTGAATTTTGTTTGAAGTCAGGCAATTAATGTCCCTTATGTTTGTTATATTCGGGGCTTAAGCTGAAGAGCGAGCTCTCCACACGAGAGATGTACGCCATGCCTTGACCTTTGCCCTTTGCAGTTGTTGTATTTACTCTAGTTTCAGTAGCGTTGATATATCGTAAAGGCTTTTACAATGTTCTCAGTGATGGGTGCATTGACTTTGCAATTGGGAATCGATTTTTTCCCTTATTTATAAAAAGTTTTTTTTTTTTGCTTGGGTCCACTTAATGTGTTGAATAGCCTCTAACTGAAAGCTTTTAATAATGCCAGAAGCACGCAAATTCAATCAGCTGCTTTTTCTTTAAGCCTAAAACGCGCTCAACGCTAAACTTTTAATTGACGGATAAAACGATTTATTATAAGTTGTTTGCTTAGACTTTTAATTAAAAAGTTAACAAATTATTTGTTCTTTATATAGTATGGAAGACAATTATGAAGCTGTTGCCGTAAACTTTCGTAAACCACAATTCGCCCTGAATATTGATCCAATTAAAGTTGAATATATATTTACGACGAACCATACACGCACCCAGTGGGCGTCTGGGCGTGGCAGTCTAAACAACAAGTGCGGCTAATCAATCAATGCAATCAAGCATAAATTGTCTTAAAACAAAGCTCAAGCTAAATATTGTGATGACATTAACAACAACAGTCAATAGGGTGATATGAGCAGCCAAGAAGACAAAAGCAGCAGCAATTGGAGTTCCATTGTCGCAACATGGGCTGTCGGAAACGGAAACAACTGCAGAGCCACCGACTACGCTCTATTTGCTGTAGTTGCCGTGGGGCACAATAAAACACACACGCACACATACCCAATGCCAGTGCCTGTGCCAATGCCAATGCCACTCAAGCGTGTGTAAACAGACAGTCGACAATCTCAACGCCATCAACGTGCCAAGACGAGGCATCTTCATTGACAACGATTTTGACTCTGAGGCATTCCCCCTAAAACCGTCTGCCTAACAATTTTCTCTTATGAAATAATTTCGTGTATAAACACGAGCGTTATTATTGTGGCTTGTTTCCTAGAATCTTTCATATGTTTGTGATGCTAAATTGAATAGCAAACGTTGTAGCGTCGCGCATCCTTAGCGCACACAAATTGGTATTAAATTGGTCCTTAAGGCCGACTAAAGCCGCAGCCTCCAACAGCAACACCTCACAAGAGAAATCCAAAGTAAACACATACACACAAATACTATGTGCTAAAGTCTCATACAGCCCTGCAGTATGCAAATTGGCTAATGGAAAATAAAGAATCAGAAATGCACACAGTGAGATTGCGTACCTGGGTAACTGACATACCAATGACACAACCTGAAAAGTTGTTGGCAAAATCAAGTATAGCTAAATAGTTATGGCTCATAACCTACACTTGAAGTACTCAAGGACTGCAGAGCTCAGCGAAAAGGCGACAGCTCCTATTAAGTGCTATTTGCGGGCTTGTGTCATTGGACTCTAATAATTTTCCCATTTGCACATCAAATTGCATGCCACAGGCCGCTGTTCTACCTGGCTCCTCTAATGGAAGATGGCGGCTCTGAAGTGGCGCTCACAAAGCAAATTGGCTGGCACCCTGTCACATTGTCTTCCTGCATTCTGACCAGGATGTGCAGCAACCCGAGTGCGGCCCGTCGTATTCCCTTTAACCAAGAGCCTAAGCCCATGCCGCATTGTTGTGTCAGCGAGCAACTATGTGCAGTCAACGTAGTTGACATTTATGCGCTGTGTTGTTGTTCTTCTTGTTGCGGGGTCAGCAGTCACGAGCGTCCAGCATCCTTTGGGCTTTGGCGCTGTCAAGTGGAATTACCCGAGCGGCTGCGATTTAATCTCAAAATGCGCTTACTTAGCAAAATACTGAAAGTTGAGTAGAAAATTGGTTACTGTTCTTGGCAATAATGGAGATTATACAAGCAGTGGGGAGTTTGTTCATTGTTCGCCTTCTCAGCCTTGGCGCGGCCAACAGCCAATGTTTTAATTAATGCAATGCCTGCAGTGTTTTCTCTTTCTCTGTGTTTGTCATTTGCGCCTTTTGCCTAGTGCGGCTAAAGTTTTTCAATTATTATGCTTTGACAAGTTTTTAGCAGGCGCCACGGCGCTCATCGTTTTTCATTATATAGAGTGCAAATTGACGCACAGACAAATATTAATGGTATCCTAGTTGGCCTTCGGCCTGAACGCAGTTTGATCCAAGAGCAGCTATTGGATTGGCTTAATTGAATTTCAGTTATTTGCGTTTAGTCAAGTTGCGCTGCAGCTGACATTCAAATTATTGAATTATTTTGTCTCTATTTCTTGAATTTTTTTGCAATTTTATTTTTTGAAAATGCAATTTAAAGATGCTATGCGTTTTAATTATAATATAATAATGAAAAACATCTATGAATGCAATTGACATTTTCAGTTTTCAATTAAAGCTGTTGGCCCTTTGTTAATGTAACTACCACCATACTACCGTATTTGGTTTGTGGCTTCCCACATAATCTCTTGTATGCATAAATAATATATGTGGCTTTTAATTAACTTTTAATTTGAACCCCAAACAATTACTTAAGTGCCCTTTAAAGCCAGATTTTTAAAAAAATGAATTTTTTAGTGCATTTGGAATAATTAAGTATTTGCCAAATAAATACAAAACAAAATTGGAATGCCAAATGAAAACACATTGCATATGCGGGCAATGCATTTCAAATGCAGTGTTGTAAATAGTTGTTGATAGATCAAATTCAAATTCACTTTAAAGCTTAAAAGTCAAAACAATTGTAAACTAAAACTGAATTACAGCAAAAATAAAAGAAACGGGATAAAATGTTCCTGTCAAATGAGAAGTCGTGACTTTAATTGTGATTAGGCCTTTACAAAAAATATCATCATCATCATTATTTTGATTACGACTTTAAGCTTTGTCTTTCTTTGTTGATTATACCTTGAACCCTTGAAAATGGGTAAAAAAGGGTATAATGGTTTTGTGCAAATATATGTAACAGGCAGAAGGAGGCATCTCCGAGCCCATAAAGTATATATATTCTTGATCAGAGCTACGACCTGAGTTAATTTACCAATAACCGAAAATGCTGGGTTCAGGGCATTTCCTAGTGGGTGCTCCCGACTAGAGCCTTCTAACCTGTTATACCTGGCTTACAAAAGCAAAATCCCTCTTGAGAGCTTATATCGTATTCAAAGCATTGCACACAAAAGTATGCTATAGTTTTAATCACAGCAGCTGAAAGTCCAGTTGGAAAAAGTGTTGTGAAACTATGCTCGATAGTGTCCTTCTTTTAATATCACTTTTAAAAAAATAATATATAATCATATTCGATCAAATATATATTTATAAGAAAAATAAATTTTATATTATTTACTTAAATTGTTTTAAATCTTAATGTAAATATTTGCGACTTGTAATAGGTAAGCAGCATCTAAGAATCAAATACTCTCTGAATTTTAGTTACACCCTAATCTTCAACTTCAAGTTAAATCTAATTCAGCGAGTGTCATTTGGGCTTAACAATTTTTGCAGTTATTATGCAACAAGTATTGTCTAGGGAAATGCCAAGCAGCTTACAACATGTACATACGCTCTTGTTGTGTGCTAGTGTGTGTGTGTATGTGTGTGTATGTGTGTGTATGTGTGTGGGTGTGCTGTGGGAAATCGCTGTGGGAGAATGCAAAATTAGAATTGCCACAGCAATGCAAAACCACAAACAAACATGGGCGTAGCTAAAAGGCGGCGAGCGGAGGACGAAAGATGGCTGGGTGAGCGATGACTGGTGCATGTCAACACCATTGTTGTACATGCCGCACAGCGCTGACTCTCCTTGGACGCATTTTCCACTTTGAAGCCAAAAAGGCAACCGCAGCCAGAGGCAGAGGCTTTTCTTGCCATGCCAAGACTATAGAGTGCTTTAGTCTGTGTGTGTGTGTGACGGCTACGTGATTGTGTTGCCAATGCGTCTCGCTTACCACGCTCAAAGCAGCAGCAGGCGCCGTTTTGGCCGCGCTAAGCGCCGTTGATAGCCAAGACCAAAATGCAATGTTGCAATTTTCCAAATTGAAAAACACGAACATGAAAGTGGACCGACAGGCCACAGCGCTCGTCAGGCCCTGGACGCAGGTCTACAAAGTAGCCGCAAAGTTAATTTACGCCAACGGGTATACCCCCCGTTGCGTTTCAACCTGCCCGCTGCCGTCACACGCACGTCATTTACTCGTAATGGCCACTTCCGCTTGCAAAATGACGCCTGCACTTTGCAGCAACAATGTGGCCACTAATTCTCTAATTTCGAACGCGTTGCCCAAGTGGACATGAGCAACTACAAAGCGCACATAGGCCCCCCTCGCTGACGCCTATTTATGGACGAATGCTGTGACAGGTAACTGGGTGGGGAGGTGGGTGACCAGCATTTGCATGCGGCTGCAGTTGCAATTAATGATGACGCTGAGGTGGTCGACGTGTTTGCTGTGCATTTTAATTAAAAATAACTGCAAAAAAGTATTTTTTAATTAACGGAAATATGAGCTGATGTTCGTGTGTTGTTCGGCTTGTTGCAATTTGCCATTTGAAATGTGCGTGTTCGAGTAGATATTTAAGGGGTTCATTTGCGCATGTACACATTTAACTTTGTGTGCATAGCACTTTTCTCGTTAATCTGAAAGTTCAAATATAACAGCATCGATTTGTCTGGCTTTGTTTTGTTTGCGTGTGCCTGACCATATTGGTATGCTTCGATGCGCGCCACATCCGTTGCTTATTTCCGGTCAACCCGACAAACTTTCTCAACTTGCTTTTAGTGTGCTTCTGTTTGTTGTTGTTATATTGCGGTCCCCGCATAATTTAACCATATTTGTGGCGCACTAATTGAGCCACATCAAACTGCCCACCGCTGCTTTGTGCACGTTGACCGTTAGCATCTAATTTATGTAAATTGGCTGCGACGTTTTGTGGACTGGAGACAGGACATATCCTGTCAGAGCGACCAGTGTTCTTGTTCTGCGTATGCTAAACACATTTACATAGATGTAATTACGCAAATTCGCTAGCATTTCGCCGTGCGCTTGACCAATAACAATATTAACCATTTAACTGTAAAACTCACTTCATTTAATAATTTTAGCAAGAATCCGTAAACTATCAGCAATAACCGATAGTAATTTATTTTTTAATAACATTAAAATTTCAGCCTCTTATTATATCTATCGTCAAATCATACAATAACTTTGACCACATCATAATCTCTCTTAATTGTTTCATTTAAACACATTTTGATACCAGGAATCGATTACAAATTTTGATATTCCAATAAAAAATTTAATTTTTTAAAATTGGAAAAATTGAAAACGCAAATTAATCTGGAACCCAAATCGTGGTTAAATTTTGAGAGAAATTTAATCTTAACAGTATTGGGTAAACTTACAAGTCCGAATTCTCGTAAATTTTTGCATAATTTGTGATCAGTCAATGTTCTACTTTATTCTCATCACGATATGTATTATATGAACTATAAAATAATCGTACACAGCAATTTAAAACGAGTCCACTTTAGTTTGTGCCACAAGTTTATTGCAATTTTCTGGTTGCTCAGATATCCCCACTGCTTACGGACTGTAAAAAAAATTTGTTAACCAAAGAAAACATTAAAATCTTAATCTTTAGTGTTGACATTAAATTTACAAGCACAATGGTCCGAAAGAGCGCTAGCGAACTGGTATGGCCACGCCCATGCCACAAACAGTAACATAGACGCCCATAAAATGTTGGCGAGAACAAAGCAATTTCACACGTTCATGAATGGTAAAGTGATGTACACTCACACACATAGGAAGGTAAACACCCATACTCTCGCAGAGTCCTTTACATGGCAGAGTACAAGAATTTATTACCCAATTTGAAAATTCAAACGAGTGCGTGATAAACCCCCAAGTTGTTGCTGTTGCTATTGCTGCTGGCTTTGTCATTGTTGTTTGCTTATGCCCTATAGCAAATATTAGCCGTGTATGCTAGACTAAGCTGAGCAGCTCATATAAAACTCAGAAAGAATCAATATAAGCTCAGCTACAGGGTATGGCCTTAGCTTAGTCACAGCACCAAAGCAATCGGACGTTTTGTTTGCTATTGTGTTACATTCAAAACAACGTTGTTTATGACAAACGGAAAGAACAGCAACTGAGGTAGAGTAGGATGCAAATGCAAGTCAATCCGGTGGTCAAGGTGGACGACAGGTTCGTGGACAAACAGAATGTGAAAATGAAAACCAACACAGGGAGCATAAACATTATCAATACACGCAAACACATACACATCCGCACACACACACACACACACACACACACAGACAGAAAGGCAATCTTCTTTTAGTAAATGGTGAAAATGAAAAAAAATCAATGTATGTATATATCTGTCAGTTAATAGAAGACCATAAAGCAAGTGGCAGCAAAAAGATAGAAGAAGGAGACCTTATATCCCAAACGTTAGTTAATCTTAAAGTCAAGGTAGTGCAATGGAAGTGCAGCGCACAACCGATGCGCACGTGGCAAATGCCGAAAGCCTTTCTATGCAAATGCCAAAAGCCATTTTAATGCAAATGCGCATAAAAGGCAACTGTCTCTCCTTCTCCAACTGTTTTACCCATTTCACTTTTTCGCTCCACCCAGGATACATTTATATGAGAGCAACGTTTTGCCGCAGCGTCTCCCCGTTTTAATTTAAATATTTTTTGTCTGCTGTGAAATGTAGCCGCGCTTTAAGTGGCTATTTGCTAGTCCCTGACATTCTCCCCTTCGCCCCTTTGCCATTTGCATATGACGTTGGCAAAGAAACGTACGATTTCTCTCTCTCTCTCTCTCTCTCTCTCTCTCTCTCACACACACTTTTGAATAAAGTGCAGCTTGTGGTCATAAATTTTGTCTTTTGCTCCATTGACTCATTTAAATATATTTCCATATCGCATTCGCCAGATTTTCGAAATATAGGACATAGGCAAACAAATTTATTACCCACAAATAAATTCTATTTTAAAATTTCTTGTGGATTTTCTATATCCAATTGAAATTCATTTCGGTTGCGCAGAAACAATTGACATTTTGAGAAAGTCTGAGCTGCGGCAAAAGGAAATCAAATAATTGATTAGCCACATAAATGTGGCCAAATTGACAAGAATATTTAATGAAGAAATGAATTTATTTTCAAATACAAAACGAAAAACACAAAAAAAAAAATAAATAAATAAACTAAACTAAACTAAAAATAAACAATTTTTTAAACAAAATAATACATTAATACAATTTTAATATAGGGACTTTTCAATCAACTATAACTTAGACTAATCCGTTTGATTGGGAAAATCTGTGTATTGCCAGCCATTAAAATCAAGTGTAGAAAGTTTACTTACAGCTTTACATTTGTTCCATTTGACTAGCTCTGTAATCCGCCATGATATACTAAATTCTTTTCTCTTTTTACAGACTGGACAAAGCTGGGCAGCTTAAATCAAATCAAGTTGACAGCACGTGGTGGCAAATCAAACAAAAATGAACTGTTAAATGGCTGTCGAGGATTAGATACGAGCTCCAAGCCCATTTGCGACTGAATATTTAAAGCCGCCCATAGAGCAGGGCGTCAGCGCCAAATTGGAGGCGAACGTGCATGAACTAAAATCTAGAGGCTAATGTAACGGTCACAGCCACAAAGGCTGAAGATGACACACAACCATTTGAGTGGAGCAGTTTGAGTCAGACTCATCAATTACCCCTTCCAGTAGGCACCTGGGCGTCGGTGTCCATTATTGGGTAGGCTATTCAAAGAGCAGGCAGACAATAGGCAACAGGTAAACGCAACAGGTCGCCACAGAACTTTGTGAAATCCTCAACCCCAGCCACATAAGTAGCCATCTACGTGACTTAATCAGGACACGCAGCAGGAACGGCAGTCAAGCGCTTAACTGAAGCGCATCGCTCAAGCTGGAGGCGCACTAACTAGAAGATTACGGGTGATTTACGCGATGTGTGAGCAGGTAAAATGAATATATGCAACAGCTCAGCAGCACAACGAATCCGCGTCTGTATCCATATCTTAAACCATTGAGAATCATGACCGATGTGTCGACGACAGCCGCCGGTGCCGCTGGCGAGCGTACACGCACATCAAACACAGAGGCGCCAGTGGAGCCGGCGTCAGTTACGACATCTTCAGCGTCCTCAAAACCACTAACCAATGGTGCCAAGAAGGTGTCACAACCAGCAGCTGCAGCCGTAGCAACAGCAACAACAGCAACTGAGACAGCAGCAGCAACAACAATCACAACCACAAGCAATCAAGCCAAACTGGAGCGTCACTTGCAGAGCAACAATAATCAACACGCAGCCGCAGAAACGCCGCCACCGCCGCTGGCAACGGCGCCACCCAAACCCCGGGTTTCCACCGACAATGACTCGTGCACACCTGCGGCCAGCACCAGCGCCAGTGCCAGTTCCATTCCCAAGTGCAGCGTCAAGTCTGCAGCCACACAGCAAGATGTTGACGAGGTGGCCCGGCTCTTTGAGGAGAAGCCCGAAGCCTTTGAGAAATGGCTAACGGAACGAGCGCCGCCGGAGGCGCTGAGTCGCCTACACGAGTTCGTTCAGAGTAGCAAGTCGCACAAGCGTCCCTCGGTCACATCGGATTTGTTTCAGCAGTGGATGGCATCGCCCATAGTGCAGCAGGTAGGTGTTTCATAAACATATTGCATACTTTTTTGGGAGACACACAAAAGTACTTTGTAAAAGTGGGGCTGAAATAAATCCACTCAATTTGCAAATAAAGTCTTCAACTTGAAACGATGCCGATTGATTTTTGATTCATCCGTGACGTCAAGTGGCAGCTGCAGTAGCACTGCTCTAATTGTCTCCGAGATATGGTAAGAAACCATGTCTTGAAACCGATTTTTAATGAGATTAATGTAACGAGGCAATATATCGAGAGAAAAAATGATTAGGAGAATCTAAAGTCGGAAACTTTTGGTTTTGTAGTTTTTGTAGTTTCCAATATCGTTGCATTCATACAGACGGACGGACGGACAGACTGACATGGCTAAATCAGCTCACCTAGTCGTCCTGATCAAGAATATATACGTTATGGGGTCGGAGATGCTTTCGTCTGCCTGTTAAATACATTTGCACAAAACCATTATAGCCAATTTCTATGGGTTCAGGTTATGAAAAATACATAAATATCCCAGTTTTCATTGCCTGACTCTTTAGCCTGTTTGTGTCAAAATATCGACAAAATATTGCAAATATATACGTAAATGTTGTATATATACCAACTTTATCAATATATAGTTGCAGTTTCCCTGTCATTAACTTAGCTCAACATGATCCTTTGATTTTTATGATCTCGAACGAAAATTAATTTTCTGAAAAGCCTTATACAATTGCTGCCGTTCAAACGATAATCCAATTTGTTTTGCTGTGCTCCAAATATTTGCTATTTATTGGGTTAAATAAACACGCGTGCTTGCTACTATTCAGCTTAACCCGTACGCCTTCTGTTCGAGTTATTGCTTCTATTTCTTCGGTTTCTTAATGCGTTCCTCCTTCTTTGAGCTGCTAGCCTTTTCTTCATCAATTGGTTCCTTCGGCGCAGCCGGCGTCGCATCTGCCTCATTCTCTGCCTAATCAGTGTGATTCTGGTCCGAGCCGCAGCCAATTGCGCAGCATCCGAACTTGATGAAGATGCACTCGAGCTTGAGCTTGTGGTAGCTGTGTCCGAGCTTGAGCTGCTAGTTGTCGTGTCCGATGCCGCTGTCGTAGCCGTTCCTGGTGCCGCTGTCGTTGCTGCTCCTGGAGCCGCTGTCGTTGCCGCTGCTGGAGCCGCTGTCGTTGCTGCTCCTGGAGCCGCTGTCGTTGTCGCTCCTGGTGCCGCTGTCGTCGGCGGTACCGTCGTTGTTGCACAACTGGGATCTGAGGCATTAGCAGTATCTTCGCACTCTGCTGCAGTACAGGAGTCGGTTACTGCACATGCTGCATTGCTGCCTTTAATCAAGCAAATTGCCAAAATGGCACAGCCGAAGACCACCGTTTGGATTCTCATCTCGATGCTGATGAGCTGGTTTGAATGTCGTACTGTGGCCAAAACAGCCCATTTTATAACGATTTCAAGTTAGATGATTTCTATTTACGCAGCTGTCATAACAAATGGGGCATTGAATGATTATTAAATGAAGTAGTGTATTATTATTTGTGATAGATCAGATAATTTACCTGCCGTTTTATTTTCAATTGAAAAGCGTGTATTTAATATATAAACAGTTGTTTTCGGCAACTTTTTGGCACAATCTGACACGCGTCACTAAATATACAAAGGACAAAAATCTTTGGAGTCAGAAACATCCATTTGTTTATACATTTGGCTAACATCTTTTTTATTTTATATAAATATATGCTTTGTGTATTGTGTGTATGTCAGATTGTACATATTATTTGTCTATTGACTCTAATGATAAAAAAAATTGTTTTTGTGGCTTTTGTCATTGAATAATTCGGTTCGTTAACTGACATCTTGATATTAAATTAGCTCTACGTTATCAATGTTATTCGTTCATTCTCAGTTCTTTATTGTATTTATACCCTGAATCCTTTGAAAATGGGTAAAACTGGCTTTGTGGTTTTGTGCAAATGTATGTAACAGGCAGAAGGAAGCATCTCCGATCCCACACAGTATATTTAATCTTGATCAGGACGTCGAGCTGAGTTAATTCAGCCATTTCCGTCTGCCCGTCCGTCCGTATGAACGAACGCAGCGATCTCGAAAACTACAAAAACTAAAAACCTAAACTTTTCGACTTTAGACTCTCCTAATTAATACGCAGAACAAGTTTATCATTTTTGCGATATCTTGCCCCGTTTCATTAATTTCGAAAAAAACGCAGATTTCAACATTTTGTTTTCTTACCATATCTTAGTGACTATAAGAGCTAGAATACGTTATGTTCGTGTAGAACCGACGCATATTTTGAATACTTTGGATTTTGGAAATCTGCCAAATCGCCCCCAATATCGATAAAACCAACAAAAAAAAAACAAGTAAGAACGTTGCTGTCGGGTGTAGCTCAAGCTTTTTTTCCTACAAATTTTATTTTCAAAAATTCATATATTTTAAATGTAAAATCGATCTAAATAAAAAATCATGATCAAAACGCCATCAAACAAAGTTGCGGAAGTTTGAAGTATGGGAGCTATGGATCCGAGAGCTTTACTTGTCAAAATTTTTGCCAATTTTGGCATGACAAAATTTATACGAAAAAATTTTACCCCCTCAGAATCGGGTCTAATGTTGATTTTTATACTAATTATGACTAACACAATCGATTAAAAACAAAAATTCGCAATTATAAATTTAAAAAAAAAATTTTTTCGAAAATGATTAAGGGGGGGTACAGGATATTTTTACAAAAAAATTAAACAAATTTTATTTTAAAAAATACATCTTTAAAGGAGGTGACTAGTTATTTACCTTTTTGTAACATCTGCGGGAGCTTGCCGGTAATATATATTCAAATTCTGGTGACTGTAGCTTTAAAACTATGGGAGATATAAGCATGAACGACAGCATGACAGCAGACGGACATTGCACAAAACCAATATACTCTTTTACTTCGTGAACGAGTATAAAATCTAAACTTTCGAATTCCCTGGAAAAAACAGATTTACGAGTATACATATGTACATAGATGTATTTGTTTTATATACTTATTAAAACCAGCTAAAAATGATTGATAGTGCTCAAATAACAGATATAGTTCGAAAATTTATCATAATTGAATCAATTGATTAATAAGCCTTTTAACATATAAAGATAAGACAAATTATTGTTATTATAATTCAATAGCGGGTATAGTCAATTGTACGCATATTAATAATTATTTTCGTAATATAAATAGTGCTGTTAATCGAGATTTTTTTGGTTTTTTTTTTTTGTTTTTTGTTGTATTATTTCGCATTTCATGCCACTGGGTAAAAGTATCTGCTAGTTTCTTAAATTTAGACCTGCTTATATGTGTGCACATCTGTATAGGTGTTAGATTTATAAATACAAACATATGTATGCAAGCCAAATGGATATAGACAGCACGGGACTCTAACCAATTTATAACGGTACGTTCTGAAAGTTTTTTTCCGAGTTGGAAGACAGACACACCTGCAGCAGATGGCGCGATTGAATCGAGTGCAGAACATTAAAACGAGAAGAGCCAGCTTGAGATTGACCCACTAAATTCGCAATTGCATAACCAATGTGTAGAATATAAAGTTATTGTACTTAATTGAAAACCCGATGTTATTTTTTGATAAAGCATATTCTCATTATTCGATTCATTGACCTGTTTAGATGTCAAAAGCTCACTCTGACAAGTAAGCCACATTTGGTTGGCATTAGCTGAATATATACATACATATGTACATATATCAATTTCAAACAGGGCGTGTATCTGTAAATGTACATTTACCATATGCCAATTTTTTTTTGGGGCCGTACATTAAAAACTTTGAACTTAGAGAGACCAAGCCAAATATTTCAACAATCTGTTTTGCATATAGTCCACGTACACATGTGCATATGTCAGATAGAATATATATAGATATAGATACATACGCACATACCTATATATTTTTGTTGCCTTCAACTAAATTTCAATTCGCATCATCTTCAACATCAACAAAATCAAGGAAAACAAATAGCAATGTTTCGGGTTTTGGTCTATTTTTGGGTCTTTGGTGTGGGCGAAGATGCGCTCGGCTAGCCTTCGGATTGCTTCGTTTCAGCATATACATACCTACATTGAGGATGGTACATATGTACATATATATACATATATATATATATATATGTGGGTAGCCCGTATCGGCGCTACGACAATGTCTTTCACATAACTTTAGCATAAACATTCAAATCGAGGTGTTTTTAAATTCTATTTGTTTAAAATAGAGTTCTAATTTTTAGAAATCGGCTAAGTATACTGTTTCAATAGATATTCGCTTAAGGCTTGAAAACCTCAATTCATTCAGCCAGTAAAACGTTTCAGAATGACATACAGTAATAGAAACAGGTAGAAATGTTGCAGTCGGGTGTCACCGACTGCACAATGCCCGTGTATCAGCAGCCTGACTCGGTCGAAAACGGTCACAATAATTCTTCAAACCTGGGATTTTTTAACTGTTATTTTGGCAAAACAGCGATTATTTTACTATTATATTTTTGTGTATTATATTTGGGCTTGATCTTTAAGGGTGATCATCAGTAGTCTAACTGACAAATTTGATGTCTGTCTTTAAAACTTTATCTGACGTGGGTATTCAATATATAAATGTAAACGCGATAAAACTGGAGTACAGCCAGACGAACATTGCACAAACCTTATATACTCTGGTTACTTCGTAAACGAGCTAAAAAACTGAAGCTCAAACAAAGCATGCTGGAGCTTTAAACTGAAAATCATTGAGGTAGGACCTATGTGTCTTATCAATTATATATACCCGCAAATATGAATAAAGTAAAAGAACAAAAAACTGAAATTTTATTTTTAAAACATAAATATAAAAAATATATATATCTAAATTAGCTTAATATTTATTCAAATTCATATTGAATGCTTATTTTACAGAATCCTCTTTAGTTCACTTTTTGTAATAATAATAGACAGCAATATAATTAAATTTGTAAATGCCTTATATATTGCTGTTTTTCGATTCATTTAATTTAGTTGAACTTATTTTTAAACCGAACGTCGCACGTATATATTCTAAATTTGGCACACAACGAGTTGTTTGTTTGTTACAAAATATGCTCGCTTTTTAGAAACAGAACTATAGTTTATGAAAAGAAACCCTATTTTCTAATTATGAACAGAGTTTGTTGTACGAAATATAAATTGAATTTGATAAGAAAATAAATAAAATTACAAAATTTTTTCTCAACATAGAACAATATAGACATATACCGTGTACTTACACAATTCTTACAAAACTATTATAATCATGATAGAAAATCTGATTAAATAACTAATTTTTAAGCTGAAATAAAAAGCGATTTAAATAGAAACTTAATTCCCCGAATTCGCTTGCAAATAAATACAATGACAACAAGAAAGTGTGTTCGACTGAAAGTTACCTCGTTCTACTCTATTTAATTTATATTTCATAATTTGGTTGTTGCTTTTGGTTAAAAGGGGGAAAGTTGGTGTCATTGTTTTTAAGTTTGTCATAGTTTTAATCTACTGAGAAACCTCCAAGAATTTTCTTGTTTGCTATTTTTTTCATATTTAATAATCATAATTTTCATATCTAATTCTTTAGCCCATTATCATTATCATTCCCTATTTTTTCGTTAGATTTGCTCTACCTTAACTACTTTCACACCTGTCCACATAATTTAAATAATTTCCTTTTCCGTTAAATTGGATGGAACTCCCTTGATGATGCCATATGATTCAACATAGTTGATTGGATGTGTTTAACATTTTAATTTAACTTTAAATATTGCTACCCCTGGAACTAAATTATTAAAGCCTGAAAGTATAAAGTATACAATTTTCGGTTGCATTAATTTCTGTTTTTCGAAATATAGAATTTAAACAAACGTTTTTAGAGCTGATTTTGACGCACATGACATTCCTTTCAAATGTTTTCGATTCTCGCTTCGATGCCTGTCAGTCGAACAATAGTCACATTAGTTATTTAGTTAAATTCGGCAATCCCCTCAGGCTGCTGCAGCGCATTTCTACATATTATTCGATAATTGTTTTTCTATCGGCTTGTAGTTGTGAATTTATCGTAGTCAATGTCCAATTTCGATTCTTTTATCTTATCGGCCAGCCACCACAGGCTTTCCTCGATAGTTCTACGGCTCTGTTTGCAAATTTTGAAGAACAACGAAATAAGATATCTATACAAACATACATACCCATTCGTACGTGTGATTTTACGCTTTTGCTGGATGCGCTGTTGAATTTTTTTTACTCTTCGCTTCTGCTCTCCACAGTGACGCGCCTCCGTTTTCCCCCGTTGCCCCACTAGCACTGGTCGTTGTTCCTGCCTGACTGACGCATTTGTCGCAGAATTTTATAAAGTTTGCGTCACTTTCAAACGTAAACATGGCCAGCGAGCCAGAGAACAAGCCGCCGATACTGCACATTCTGGTCGTTGGCTTCCATCACAAACTGGGCTGTCAGGTGGAGTTCTCGCATCCGCCGCTGATCGCCGGCTCAAGTGGTCGAAACGAATGTCCGTCCGGCTGGAAATATTTGCCAACGCTGGCTCTACCCGATGGCTCGCACAATTTTCTGGAGGATACGGTGTTCTTCAATCTGCCCAGCCTGTTTGAGCCAGCGGCCAGCATTTACGGCGTCTCCTGCTACCGCCAAATCCCAGTGGAGAAACTCAAAATACGCACCGCGGACGTGACGCGAAGCACCGTGCAGAAATCGGTGTGCATATTGGCACGTCTGCCCATCTATGGCTATATTGAAGTGAAGCTAGCGCTGATTGCCGACGCCTTCTTCGATCAGGGCGACTTCAGCTGTACCGAGCTGCTGGTGAAGGCGTATCAGCAGCTGAATGCCTGCCTGCTGGACGAGGAGACGCGCCGTCCGCTGCGCCACTTTCATGTGGGTCTCTCGCTGCGCGAGATCGTGCTCCACTGGCGCCACAAGATGCTGATGCTGTTCAAGCTGTTGCTGCTCCAGCGGCGTGTCGTCTGCTTTGGGTCCCCGGTGCGCGGCATGTGCGTGCTAATACTGGGCATGGCCTCGCTGGTGCCGCGCTTACTGGAGAAGGGCTTCCAGGAGGTGGCCTGTGTGCGCACCTCGCGCCCACTCTCGCCCATGCCCGACTTTACGGATTCGCTGCAACGCGAGGCGGAGGCCGAGGCTGAGGTGGACGTCGTAGCTGAAGCGGAGGATCTTACGCTCGTCTCATCGGCAGCCTCGGCTGGCTCCCAGTGTTGCAACAGCAGCGGCAACACATCGCCGCATACAACACCAAACTCACAGTCGCAGGAGTCCAGCTGCCCGACCACAACGCCAACGCATCACGAGCTGCAGCGCGTTGACTCAACGGAAAGCGGCAACGGCGCCGGCAAACGGAACGGACGCAGCAGCTCATTGACGCGCGAGGCAAGCGTGGACACCTTGGCCTGTAAGTGCAACAGATATTTTCCAGAATACTAACGCAATTTCAACTGCACTTGATAGCTAATCTTGCCGCGCTGTGCGCGATTAATCCTGATGAATACCGAGCACCAGTCAGCATATTTGCCAGCGGCAATCTGTGCCTGCCCTACTTGTCGCTACCATACATGGACCTGCTCAGCGATCCAATGGTGCTCTCCTACATTATTGGCACCTCCAATGTGCTGTTCCAGCAGAAACGCCAGCTGGCCGACGTGCTCGTGGATATCGAGGCGGCCAATTTGGAGGCGCATGACCCGGAGCTGCGCCGTCAGCTGGTGCTCAGCACCGAGGATCTGCGCTACATGGACTACATCCTGAAACACGTACAATCGCCCAAGGAAGATGCCGAAGGTAGCGAATACTGGATTCGTGAACAATTCCAGGGCTATACATTGGCTCTCCTGCGCACTGCTGTGGCGCCTGGTTAGTTGCTTTAGTTGGATCTGACCAGATCCAATTTTATTATGGATTATTCAATAATTTTGCATGTAGATATTAAGGACAATGATCACTTCAATCCGCACTTCATGAGCGCCTTTAAGCGCACACAATGCTACCAGGAGTGGTTTGATGTGCGACCTGAACCCGAATTTTTTGATGCCCTACCCGGTGGTCATCCATTTGCTGGCACCCTCTCCGTGGCCGACATGAAGCTGAAACTGGCGCAGTAAGTTACCTAGGAGTAAACTCGAATTAAAAAGTATTCATATTATCGTTTGCCCGTACAGAACCATGCAAAACAGCGAAAGCGGACGAAAGATTAACCAGGCGGTCAACAACACCAGCCGTGCTGTTGGCGGTGCCATCTCGCAGGCCAAGGGCGCCTTCTCCAGCTGGTGGTCATCCATAACGACGGCGCCCGCCAATAGTGCAGGCCCCGCTGCATCCGGCTCTGGTGCTGGCAGCGACAGCAGTCAGAGCCACAGTCTGAGTCACATTGACGAGGGCATCGACGGCGTCGCGACTTCGCAACAGGCGCAGGAGATCTCAGTTACATTCCAAAACCATAAGGACGAGGTGCAGCTGGACGTGGCTGGCGTCAGCATACACATGGCCAGCCAAATATGCGAGGATAGTCTGGAAGAGGTGCACGAATCGAGCGCTAACTCGCCGCAAAAATCGCAGGGCATCGTCGAGATTGGCCGCGAGGCCGAACTGCTGGACAAGGTCAACCACGGAGAGCATCCAACAGCAGCAAACACCACCCAAGCCCAATCTCAGCCACTGCGTGCCGGCTGTGGCGGTGATCTGGCACTCTCCAGCGGCAATGCGTCCGCTGTGGAGCGCAACAGCGGCGATGTTTTTATAGTTTGAGCAACAATCGCACAAGTGCAGTCGCAGTCGCAGCAACTAGAAAAACAGCAACAAGAACATTCACACACACACACACACTGTATAAATTTACCTAAGCTTAACTTTACATACTTATTTATTACAACAAAAAGTTATTTCAGTGCATTTTTTTTCAGTTTCGCATTATTCAAATTGGCCAAAAATAATATTATATTATGTATGTGTATTCGTATGTATGTAAGCAACCCAAAGAGCCTCAACCACCCCCTCCGCACATCCACAAGCCCCAAAGTGCTCGCATATATGTAACAGTACAATGTAAAGCTAAACCTAAACCGTACCAAGTGCAATTTATAACAATGTAATCCAAATATTTGATCCGCGTGGCAATTTACTGCGCGTGAATCCAAAGCTAGCGATTGTAGCTCTCTCTCTCTCTCTCATATTGATATTTTATAGAGTATTTCTCAGTCAGCTATGCAAGCAGCTGTTCAGCCCAACTATTTCTGTACCTGTGTGTACAATAAAATTGAAAGCTGTTCGCAGGCCCAGACTTGAAATAAATCTATGTAAGAATTTAAACATTCATCTTATAATACTTATAATCAAAATGTAATTAATTCATTTGTACGTTTTCTCATGCAAATTAAAACAGTTAATGAATTGAATAAATTTTAAAAGATTACTTATCAATGACCAAGATATTAAAAACTCAATGGAATCATAAAAATGGAACACAAACAAGCTACTTCATAGGTATATATTCCATTTTGTTTTAAACAATTAATACATATTATTTAATTTAAAGTTTTTATTTTACATATGAATAATAGATTTATACAATTTTGGCATCTCTTAAGACCGCATTCAGTTCGTATTCAAATGTCGGAAGTTCGGTGTTTTCCAGCTGCCGTTTTAGATTGGCCAACTCGGCGTCGTTTTGGTTAACTGTCGCATGGAACTCCTTGATCTGCTCCTCGGCTTGGACCAGCTGCTGTTGGTATTGCTTTAGAAAGGTTTCTCTGGCGCGCAAGCGTTCCTCTTGTCGCCTCTCGGCAGCGCTAAGATACTCTTCATTCTTTTGCCGTTTGTTTTCCAAAAGCTCCGCCAGCTCGTCATGTTCCTGCCGCAGCTGATCGAGTTTTGCGTTTAGTTCGAATTTGCGCGCATCCAAGTGCTGTAGATGCTGCGTCCACATGCTGCTTTTGCTCTTGTAGCTGTGGTGCAGTTGCTTCTTTTGCTGTCTGGTCGACTGGAGATGTGCATCGAGCAGATTGAGGTTCGCTTCGAGATTTCTGCTTTGCACCGTCAGCTCTGTGCTGTGTTGCTCCAGCTGGCGTTGCCGCTCTTCCAGCTGTGCGCCACGCTGCCCCAGCAAGGTGGCCAATTTGGCCAGGCGCCGGCTGCGTGCCTGAATATCAGTAAGCTGCGATGGCAGCGGCAATACCAGCTCCAGTTTATCCTTCTCGCTGGCGCTACATATATCCGAATCGAAGCCAATGTTTTGCGCGTGCGTGTTGAACTTTTCCACCAGATCCAGCAAATGCTTTTTGGCACGCGACAGTTTCACCTGCTGATTGTAGCCGCGCTCAGAGAATTCGCGCATTTGCCGTTTATAGAATTGATCCTCGTTCTCCAGATCGCTTAGCATCACCTTCATGCGCTGGAACTTTTCGGCGGACCACCTTTGGCCATCCACTTCGCGCTGCAGCTGTTGCAGCTCCTTACGCATCACCATAATCCTGTTCGCATTGGCGGCACTGCGGCCATCCAGCAGTTCGATCTGTTCGCTGTGTTGCTTTGAATGGTTGAGCGTGGTCAACAGCTCCTGCTCTAGATATTGATCCTGGGCTTTTAACTGCTCCAACTGCTCGAGATTGTTGTTGGCGGACAGCTGCAGCTGCTCCTCCAAGTGCTGCAGCTCCTTTTGCTGGCGAGCGTTGTCCGCATCCAGGGCTGCGGCATCAGGCAGGTCACAAAGGCATTTTATGAAATGATCGCTGACTTCGCGCTTAAGCACCTCATACTCGTCCCATTTCTGCTTGTCCCACACCGCAAAGCATTCCGCAGTTGTGGTGAACAATAACTGAATTGCCTCCTCGTTAAGCAGAACGCTGCTGGCCTGAGTGTTGGATAGGCCCATGGAGTGGAGGGTGTTCTGCACATAGCTGGGATGTTCATTGGTTTCCATAAAGGGAAACTCTTCAAATTGGCCAGCCGCTTGTTTCTTTGCGGGCGACGGCGGCGCAAAGTCCTTGAGAAAGTCGAGCATGACAATGACATGTCCGAAGGAGTGCTGTGTGGTGGGCGTCATCAACCATGACTTGTTCACCTGATAGGGATAATTGAGCTTATGCAGGGCGCTCTGTACATCCTCCACATGATTGGTGCCCACACTGATGCGATTGCGCCAAATAAACTGCAAGAAGAAATTTACGATGCTAACAAACTGTTTCATCGTCATTTGGCGGAGGGAGGAGCCACCGCGACTGAAGAACTCGCTGGAGAAGCCTTGCAGCACATGAATGTGCACCATTTCATCCAAATATTCGGCAATCAGCTGCGACTGCTCCTGCACCCATTTCTTATCCGTGTGCAGCACAACGGCACGCATCGGTGTCATGCCGGCCGTGCTGCCGCTGGCCATAGTACGATTCGTTGTTGATGGCGGACCTCCCGTTCGGAGCGGCGTGCCGCGATCCCGATCCTGACTACTGCGCGATTGCGCCTGCCAGTTGGGGTGCAGCAGCTGGGTCGGCTTATGCGCAGATGTGGAGCGCGACCTAAACATGGCAAACGAAATACAAAACATTTATTCGAACTGTTGCATACGATCATCTTCCTGACGCTTGCCTCGCTTGCCGTTTGCCCAAGACACCGCCATCCTCCCGAGGATCTTCGTGGAACTCGGAGGTTCGACGTGGACGATACATTCTCCAACAACACTACAGGCACACACAGAAGACAATTTGATAAACAGCTTGCAAATAATCGATTGACTTCAGTTTCTATTTTGTTTAGCGCGTCAGCCGCTTTGAATTTTAACATTCATATCAAAATGGCTTCCAGAATGCTGCACGTTATCGATATATCGATATCAGTGTTGATCTGCAGGGCTGCAGTAAGCCACACCAGGCCAAAAATCGATAATTCCTGTTTTTGGAGCGCTTTTAAAATTTCAACCACGTATACGTTTACGAACATCTTTCGTTTATTCCAACATATATAATTTTAATTATTGTTTGTCTTTGTTTACAATAATCATGCTATGTTTATGAATTACATTAGTTTATAATTATTATTATAATTAAATATCGATCACATTTCCTTTCAGAACGTCTCATCTTTCCCTGTTCGCTTCACATAACGCAAAAACAATACAATAATTAGATACATTATATTACATTCTTGATTTTCAATACATACAAATACACAAATATGTTCAACTTAATTTATTATTTTTTTTTACAGATAAAATTAAAAAACAAAAAAAATTATACAATTATGC